>JAVJIF010006005.1:0-293262 GCA_038442645.1 Agave tequilana | reverse complement strand
TTTATATCATTTTCTATGCTAGAAGACAAAGTGGAGCATGCTATAGGTGTGCAAGAAGTAGAAGCTACACTAGCATGGCAAACATGAATATCAATATCATTTTGCAAAGATTTATTTTTATTCAAAACCAAAATCCAATTCTTTTGTTATGAAATCAATTTTCATTTTTCAAGGTAACATTTTCTTTAAAAACAAGATCTAATTTTGAAGATAAATCTCATTGTGCTTTACAACATCATCACAATCATTTTGTTTTTCAAAACTTCATTTTCCTTTAAGTAAGTTCGAGTTGAGATTTAAGTGAGTCACATTCACTTGCAATCTCTTTCTTCTCTTGCAACATCAATCAAAATTAGAGCATAAATCCTTTAATTCATTTTTCAAAACAAGATTATCATCTTTCAACAAAATCATGTTTTTCTAACAAATTCTCAAGCTTTTGAACAAGTTCCATATTAAAGTTTGAACTTCAAAACATCCATGACAATAGGAACTAGAGCTATCATCTATTTGAGAATCCGATTGTACCTCAAGGGAGTTCTTCCCTTGGACCATGAGGCATTGCTCTTCGGACTTTTCTCTCTTAGATCTCCTCATCTTGTTGATAATCCTTGGAAGCTCGGGAGAAGTCAAGATGCTCCAAACTGCAAAAGCCGAATCATAACGATCAAAAACATGTGATAAATGTTCATTTAGAGATACTCTAAGTGCCCTAAGTGCAAGTGCATTGGCCTTCTTATGCTTGCTATTGGTTGGGAGGGTTTCTATGGTAATGGCTTGATAAACAAGATGACCTAGTGTTTTTTAAATGCCTAGTCATGTCTACCTTCCAAGTATCAAGTCTAAAATGGTCAAACATAGGAGGGCTATCCATGAGTGCAAACTAGATGAGTGCAAATGATAATGCAAATGAAGATTAGCAAACCAAGATCTCACTCCTAAGTGGTTAAACCTAAATATCAGGAATGCTAGCTCTGATACCAATTGAAAAGTCATCTAGAGGGGGGGTGAATAGGTGACAATGCTAATCTAGGAACTAAATGAGGAATTTAAAAACTAATTGCAATTACAACAATGATGCCACACACACAGCAAGTGTAAGATATAGCAATATGCACAATACCAAAGTAAAGAGAGAGATAGAGAGAGTCATGGATCAAGCGCAAACAACAAGATGTTTTCGAGGTTCGAGCACCCAGCTCTACATCCCCGCCTTCGACACACGAAGGATTTCTAATCCACTAGCAAGTCCACAAAGAACTCTCACAAGGAGTACCCAACTCCTCTCTTTACAACCACAACCTCCTCCTTGAGGCAAGCTCCAATTCAACAAACAATCACCTCACAACTTGAGGGATTAGCACAAAGCAAACAAGGATCACCTCACAACTTGAGGGATACAACCCAAGGCACAAAGCCAAACAAAGATTGGGTTTTCAACTTGGTGGTTCAACAAGCAACCACAAACAATTTCTTCTCCCACACAATAACCTATAGAATAGATAGTAGATTTTAGCTCAAGTGTGGAGAAAACCAATGGAATGGAAATTAGAATCACAAAGAAAATCCTTGGGAAACAATAGAAATCAAGATGGTGAAGTTCAATCAAAAGCTTTTTCCCAAAAACCCTCTTCTTGATTTTCCAAACCCTAGCAAAAACTCCAATAGATTGTTCAATATGAGTTCAAAAACTTCTTTTAATTGCAGCAAAACACCAGAGAGTATGAAAAAATTCGCACAAAAAAATCTTAGAGAAAAACTCTTGCAAATGGGGTATTTATAGGCTAATCTAAAAAATAGCCGTTGGCTGTAATTTTTGCCAGAATTACCTCTGACGGTCGACTGCCCGGTCGACCGCCCAACGGTCAATTTTGACCCGTTGGCGCTAGCGGTCGACCGTCCGGTCGACCAAACAAACAGAGAGCAAACCTGCTCTCAGTCGGTCAACCGGCACGGTCGACCGGCTAAAGGTGTAGCCAGCGTGCACGTTTCCTGTGCACGTCGGTCGCCCATACGGTCGACCGTCTACATGATGCGGTCGACCGTACCGTTCGACCGATCAGCCTGGCAGACACCAAAACAGGTCAGAAATCTAGAAAAATAAATATCCAATAAATTCTTATAAACTACTAAAAATCCCCAAAAATAGTTTTGTCAAATTGCATTGATATATAAACATATGATAAAGTTTTGGACTCAAATATCAAGCAATTAAAACTATTTTTATGTCTTTTCATTTTTACCAAAAACCAAAAACTGTATTTTCTAAAACTTGAATAGAAAATACGTTTTGTCCAAAATACTTCCAGATACAAAAACATGATAATTAAACACTTTGAAGCATGATGCATATGGATAGAAATCCAATATACATGAAACAAATATATATCATAGTTTTTGTCATTAATTCCAAAATATGTTTTGTCATAAATACCAAAACATAAAACTCATGAAGTAGACTATCAAACTAAGTTTGTTTAAGCAATAGAAGCATGCATGTATATAGAACAAATCATATATACACTAAACCATGTAAACTTGTTTTGATATAAAATCTATTCATAAAACCAAGATCGGTTAAACTTAAAACCGAAAAACCGAAAACCAATATTCAAAACATGAAACGTGTGTGTTGTGAACTTGAGCTTTCATACTATTCTAATCTTTACAATTAGGATCTAAACCCAAACTAAATTATGGTCCGATGTCTTCTTGTAGAGCGCAATCTCCAAGCCGACTCGATCCAAACTCTTTGATCCACGGAGCAAGTGCTATATATGATCATTGACGCTTGGGCTCTTGAATCAACATGTGGGTAGCTTCTAAATCATCTTGTTGAAGCTAATCACCTACTAATAACTTGATTAAAGATCTGAAACTAAAATCACAAGATTATTAGTACACATAACTACATGAGTTAATCATAATCAAAACTAGAGTGGAAGACCTTTGGGCCAACAAATAGTTCCCTTTGAAACTTGAGAATTAGTTAGTAAGTTTTCTGGTGTTTGGATATCGTTGGGAAGTGTAGTTTGAAAAATGTTATGTCTTTTCTGGTGTTTGGATGGTAATGTGGAAGTGGAAGTGGAAAAGTTGACCACAAAGTTGAGCGTAAAATAATATTAAAATAAAAATTAATTAAGAAAAATTAAAAATAGACTCTTATTAGAATGCAATTGAGATTTACATAATTAAAAAATTAACTGTTTTGTACTACAATTTATTACAAATGAGATTTACATGAACACAAAATTAACTGTAGCACTCTGGAAGTGAGAAAATGATTGTGTAAAAGAGAAAAGAGAAATGAGAAAAGGAAAAGGGGTCTTCTTGTTTTCCTTTTCGGTGTTTGGACAGATAGAGAAATCAGCAATTATACTTCCTTATTTTCTTACTTCCGCCCACTTCAACCAAAACTATGAGAAATATTTGGACAGGAAGTTAAATGGAGAGAAATTCTACAACAGCCTTCCACTCTTTTGCTTATCTTTTTTTTTTTATTTAATAATTTTACATGCGGCCAGTTAAATTAAATGATGAATAGATGATAGTCTAAGCATGAAGAAACCTTGTGCACGTGTTTAAGCTCGGCGATCACACTCCTACACATCCAGATAGAGGCATGAGACTCTGAGCTATAATAAGCACATCAACCACGTTTCTACTTGTCAGTTCGAGTCTCTTAGCTCTAGGATCGTCGATTACCTTCTTGTTTGCCAGACAAAACACGAGCCTCAGAGCCCCAAACACCTTCATGTTTGTCCAATAACGGCATGAGCCCCCTCAGCTCTACGATCTTCAACTGGAGGGCAAAACTAATAAGTCGAGATACTTGACACTTAAAAAGTAAGTTCTTTGTCCAACAACCCAACCAGCAGCAAAAAAAAAAAAAAAAAGAAAAAACACTCAGTTAAAGAAATAGATTGTTTAATGTTTTAAGCATATTTTAATATTTATTTAACTGGGCAAGGCCCGGGCCTGAAACGCTTAAGGTAATCCTAGTAAATGAGACGTTTAATCTACTGAGGTTGGGCCTTGGGCCTTGGGCCTGGTACCTCCATCTTCTTTAATCTAATATAATTAAATAAATAAAAAATCGACATTCCCGCTACAATTTAACTTGGTTAACAGTGGCCAGACGAGCAGGCAATGAGTACGGTATAATACTTCTACTATCACTTCTTATTCATAAGTAATCATGGATACTACATGTAACCTTTCGCACGGCTACAATTTTTTTTGTTTTTTACCGCTATGATACATGGCATTCCTGATGCGTGCTAAGTAAACATCCCGTGATGATGAATCTGTACACTTGTAGACGAGTACAGAAGCTCCAACACATCGGGGTTCCATGAGCCACGGCAAGCCAATCGTCGACCACCGGCGAGACGCCAAGACGAGGACATCTCATATCGATTCGTTACACTCAACAAGGCTAAAACGTTAAGTAGGCTCTGTTTTGTTTGTTCACCAGCGAGAGAGGAAGAGGGACCATCCCACATAATAATCATTCATGTTAATAGAAAAGTGAAGCAAACTGGGAAGCGACGAAAACGATCGACGCAGATTAGATCTCATTCTAACGCTGATGAGCCATGAAGAAACCTTTAGGTAGAGATAAATATTCGAATTCACGAGCAAGAACGAGCCGAATCCATGAGCTAAAGAGAACAGCTCGAGTCCACAGGCAAATATGAGAAAAACTCTAGATATAATGATTAAAGTTGATATTGCATGTTCCTACGAAAGTGTGTTACATTAGATTAGCTCTATTTTTTCTTATTTTGCTCGAAGACGAGAAAAACATAAGTGTGAGGGTGTGATTGGTCACTGATATTGCATATTCATTATTACATTCTCATATTCTATCCTAATAAACTTTGCTATTTAATCATATTTATTGTTTAAAATTGTACAGGCCTTTATTAAAGGAGATGGGAAAAAAATGAGCCCAAAAGCCCACTTAAATTCTGAATTAAATTAGTTTAAATTAAAATCAAGAATTGGGACAAAAATTCAGAAGATGAGCTAAAGATCAGAGCAAATCAAAAGATCACACAAAATGAAAACCGGCTAAAATTCAATTTTCAATAAATCCTTTGGTTAGCTAAAGATCCACGAAGATAAAGCTAAACCCAGAGCTCAGAACTAAAAATCTGATTGAAGATAAAGTGTATCAGAAAATCTGAAAGCAATATGATCGGGGGAAACCGTGCATGAAAAGTGTGTGTTTTGAAATCACGAGTTAAAAGTGCGTGTGCTTTGACTTCCTCAATACTTCCGTTATAGCATAGAGGTTAAAATGGGTCGAATTCACAAGAATGAAAAGTGATAGAAGCTTTACCAATCTATTCACTGTGTGTTAACGATTCTTTTATGTTTTAAAAATTGAAAAAAAAACAAAGAATGGAAAGAGAAGAGTACGGAGAAACACGAAGAAGTGGGAACATAGAAGATAAAATATTTTGATGTTTGAAATTATTTCTAAAATAAAGTAAAAAAGAAAAGAAAACCATGGTTACTAACTACTAATGCCTCCACAACCATGCTAACCTCTTAGTGATAGTTGCCTGATATATATCCTTAGCCATCACTAGTCCTTGGCTCAAGAGCGTTTCAAAGCGTGACTCATGAGATAATTCATCACATTCAAACTCAACAAACAAGTGCAAGTTACACTTAAATCATCAAAACTAAATAAGAGCAAGTATGAAATAAAGTAATGCTAACTTGTTAGAGAGTTAGGATGTTAAAGTGTTAGAATCCATCATCATGAGCCATCAATGGCTCTTGCAAGAGCAAGGCCAAGTAGAGGCTATTAGATTCATGTGGATTATCAAGTAAGAGTTAACAAGTTAGTGGTTAGTAGTTAGTTGCCATGAGAGAAAATTATCAAAGCATGTAAAAGAGTTAGAGAGAAGAAAACAAGTAAAGATAAAAGAGAGAACCTTTCATAGAGTGTCACCATCCATTACAAACACTCTTGCTTTCATCCTATGTGTTACTCTCTTCCATATTACATGATCTATAAGAAATGAAAAATATAAAAGAAAAAGAATAAGAACAACTAATCTAAACTACCCTAAAAACTACATACATGAAAAAAAACTCTAAAACTCTCCTCAAAACTCATCTTTACCTCAGTTTTACTCATACTGGGCAATTTATAGGCTAAAGGGGGCACCAAGGACAGTGTACAGAATCGTGCGTCGAAGATCGATGCCTTAATCTACAGTATGACCGCGTTTTCGTGGCCATGCTACGGCCGTTCGCACAGCGCCGCAACGTGGGTCTTGTACCTGCAGTATGGGATGGGTTTTGACCTCTGATTTTTTATTTTCTGCTCCCAAAATTGGCAGATTGGGCTTCAAACTCTTGACTTCTTCTAAACTTTAAAAATTCTCAAATAAATTAGAGTTTTGAGCTTCTTCTTCACCTCATGCTAAGAACCTAGAAACACACAAGAAAGCCATTATTTAGCAGAATTTTATATAGGATAAGTGTGAAAATATGGCATGAAATATGTAAATATAAAGACCAATCACACCCCCATACTTATCTTTTGCTTGTCCCGATCAAAACAGAAAAATTAAGAAAATTATTACACCACTTTCGCAGGTGACGCGATTGCACTTAGCATGTGCAATAAGCCGTTAAACCTCTAAGTATCCCCTAGAGGAGGAGTTTTGTCTCCTAAAGGTTTTCAGCGGATTACACCAAAAAAATCATAAACAAGAAATCAAATGTTAGTTTTTTGAAAACACATTTTGAAATAGAGAAAAGTGTTGAAATATTTTTGCAGAAAATTTAAGCGATCTAATGTCATAGGTTAACCAGAAATTATTCTTCTTTAAACTTTCATGTCATTTATTTGTATATATTTATTTTTTCCTTAGTTTTTTAGGCTTTCTTATTTACTCGGATAGTGAGTTTTTAGCCGGTGACCCCAAACCAGACGATTTTAGGACACCAGATGAGAAAATATCCCTCGAGCTTAAGGAATCAAGTAAACAAGGCCACAAAACTAAAGGGGGTTATTTTGATTTTGTTCATCTTTTTAGGCGTAAATAATCATGCTTCCTGAGACATAATTACCTAGCTTCAATAAGTAGTTTTTATTATCATCATTTTTTAATACTTTTTATGGCATTTTCATCTTTGTTTCAATCCCAAAAATTATGTAAGTTGAAGTGCATATATCTAAGACAAAAAATTTAAGATCAAATTATCTTTTCAATCTTACTTCCTTATCTTAAAATTTAAAGAAGATCTATTATTTTGACTCGATTTGAAAATTTATAATTTTAGGTCTTCCTAATTTCTAAGATGATCTTAATTTTCCTAAAAATAAATTAATTCTCTTATTTCAAAAAGTTTTGTAAAAGAAAAGAAAAGAGTTTTTATACAAAGAAAATTTTAAAAATTTCCTAAAAAGAAGAGTAAAGGAAAAAATTTAAAACAATCTACGTTAGTAAACCCTCCCCACACTTATCTCCTGCATTATTCTCAATGCATCGTGAATGTGTATATACATGAAACAAGTAAAAAGGAAAGGAAAATTACCTCATGGTGGTGGTTATGGTGGTGGTCTGATTGGGTCACGCATTACTACTCAATCAAGATAATGGGTGGTTCACGGAACCTACCTTTATTGACCTCTTTTATATTTACATATTTATAATCCCTAATATGAATAGGATCATACAAGATCCTATCATGAAAATTATTCCCTTTACATGACCAATCTTTGAAGATCATCACTGAGTCATAATAATATCTTTGTCCAACAATAGAATGTGATTTTGTGGAATGGATGATTTGGGCTTTGAAATAAAAAGTTTGGGAACTAATATTAACTCGAAAAAATCAACTTTGGCTTCGAGAGTCAGTTTAGGTTCAAGAGTTGAATCCAAATCAAAAAATTTAATTTCATATTCTATTCCTATCAATGAAATGTGACTATCCAAAAGAAGTGGTTCAATTTCGAAATCCATGGATACAGGAATCAATGTTGGCTCGGGCAATAGGTCCAACTTGGGTAAGGATGCCGGAGTCAACATAGATTCAAAATTAGAATTGAATCACAAAGTTGTGGTTCTGGTTCACATTCATATTCAAGTTTAATTTCACTGAAATGAAAACCTGCTAATTTGTCAATGGGTTGATATTGGTCAAATACAAGGTTTTATAGTGAAATTGAATCTTGGTCAAAGTCTTCAAGATTCCATGATTCTTAATTTTCATCAATATGATTAGAAGTGTTAGGAATAGTCAAAGATTGGGTAGGGAGAGTTTCCTTATTCCTACAAATATTTTCCAATCGACTATGTCTAACTTCTATCATATTAAAAGGATAGCTTTGGAATTGAATCATGAGTTCTGTGCTCTTTTCTAAGTCAGTATATTCTTCTTGCTGTGGGACTTGGAAAATAGAGTAAGGATCTTGGATTTGAAAAATTTGATGGAATTTTGAGTCTTCTAGATTTTAAATTCATCACTTGAGTTCCTCAAGGCTTCCATCCTCTTTTCCAGTCAATTGGTTCTTCTAATGGTTGTTCGGGAGAAGGAGTATATGAAGCTGGATATTAGTAAAGTGGTTAACCATAAGACTCGGGAGAGTTGTTTCCCCACTGACTCTGTGAAGAGTGGTGATTATTTCAGTCTTGTTCATAGTATTAGGATTAGGGTACATATTGAGTCGGATAAAACCAATTTGGCATACTTGGTTGGTTAGAGTTATGAAATGTTGGGTTGGTAAGAGTCAAAAGAGGTCAGAGTGAAGTATGGATGACTATATGCATTGGAATAATTATAATTGTAATCCATAACACAAAGATGTCAGGAAAAAATAAAAATATGAAAACAAACAATCAAATAAAGATAAAGAAAATTTCAAAAACAAGCCTATACTAGGGTTAACCTAGACCTACACAACTGCTAAATGGTTAGACTGTCCACGAGGAGTACATTGTAGAAATCTAACCACAAGTTAAAAGGCCAAGTAGGGCCAAGACTAGTGGAGGTATACGTGCCAGAGCAACGAGCCTAATTATGCCAAACCACTGTTCTTTGAGGTTTTGCCTCTCAGTCAACGACGCCAAAATTTGATCGGGAAAAAATCATGCACGAAAAATATGTGTTTTAAAATCACGAGTTAAAAGTGTGTGTGCTTTGGCTTCCTCGATACTTCCATTATAGCATAGAGGTTAAACGGGTCGAATCCACAAGGACGGGAAGCGATAGAAGCTTTACCGGTCTATTCACGTGTGTGTTAACGATTCTTCTATGTTTTAACAAATGAAAAGAAAAGAAAAGACAAAATGGAAAGAGAAGAGTACGATGAAGCACGAAGAAGTGGGAACATAGAAGATAAGATATTTGTGGTTTTTGAAAATATTTCTAAAACAAAGTAAAAAAAAGAAAACTCAAAACTACTAACTACTAATGGCTCCACAACCATGCTAACCTCTTAGTGATAGTTGCCTCACATGTATCCTTAGCCATCACTAGTTCTGGTTCAAGTGTGTTTCAAAGTATGACCCATAAGATAAATCATCACATCCAAACTCAACAAACAAGTGCAAACTACACTTAAACCATCAAAACTAAATAAGCGCAAGCATGAAATAAAGTAATGTTAGGTTGTTAGAGAGTTAGGATTTTAGAGTGTTAGAATTCATCATCATGAGCCATCAATGGCTCTTGCAAGAGCAAGGCCAAGTAGAGACTATTAGATTCATGTGGATTATTAAGTAAGAAGTTAATAAGTTAGTGGTTAGTAGTTAGTTGCCATGAGAGAAAATTAGCTAACCATGTAAAAGGAGTTAGAGAGAAGAAAATAAGTAGAGATAAAGAGAGAACCTTTTATAGAGTGTCACCCTCCATTACAAGCACTCTTACTTTCATCCTATGTACTACTCTGCTCCCTATTACATGATCTACAAGAAATGGAAAATACAAAAGAGGAAGAAGAAGAACAACTAATCTAAACAACCCTAAAAACTATACACATGAAATAGAAAACCCTAAAACTCTCCTCAAAACTCCTCTTACCTCAGTTCTACTCATACTGAACAATTTTTAGGCCAAAGGGGCACCAGGGATAGTGTACGGAGTCATGCATCGAAGATCAACGCGCGACTCTGCAGTATGGCCGCGTTTTCGTGGCTATAGCCGCATTTTTGCGGCCATGCTGCAGTCGCTTACGCAGCACCATAGCGTGGGTCTTGTACCTACAGTATGTGATGGGTTTTGACCTCTGATTTTTTGTTTTCTGCTCCCAAAATTGACAGATTGGGCTTCAAACTCTTGGGCTTCTTCTAGGTAAAAAAAATTCCTAAATAAATTAGAGTTTTGGGCTTCTTCTTCAACTCATGCCATAGAGCTAGAAAAACACAAGCCATTATTTAACAGAATTTTATATAGAATAAGTGTGAAAATGTGACATGAAATATGCAAATATAGAGACCAATCACTACGTTCCCTGGATGTGGCCACTGGCCACATCCATGGGCAGAAACACGGCTATAGTCGGGTTTCTGTGGTTTTGTTAGGGAGTTAGGGGGAACGTTTGCTCCCCCTATCTGCTTATGCCTTCCCCTCTTCCATTTTGCAGATAAAAACTGGAATTTCTAAAGTTAAAAGGGCACGACTTAGCGAAGAAAGATTTTAGGCTAGTTTTTTTTTTCTAGTTTACTTTAAGATTTTTATTTTTCTTTTAATGTAATTTTTCAACTTTATTTATGTAACTTAGAAGAGAGAATATTTTTCATAAGAAAATGAGAGTGAAGACTGTACTTGTTGGCCCAGAGGCTCTTCACTCTAGTTTTGACGATGATTAACTCATGTAGTTATAGTTTACTAATAATCTTGTAATATTTAGTTTCAGATATTTGATTAAGATATTAGTAGGTGATTAGCTTCAACAAAGGTATTTTGGAGCTTTCACATGGTGATTCAAGAGCTCGAGCATCATGTTCACATCTAGCACTCGGTTGGAGCCAATCTCGGTGGATCACGTTTGGATCGAGTCGACTTGGAGACGGCGTTCTACAAGAAGACATCGGTTTGTTTTAGTATAGTTTATTTAGATCTTGTTGTAAAGATTAGATAGTATGATATGCTCAAGTTTGTACGCTGTCTAAAAATCATTAAAGACAAGTCGTCAAAAATAGAGACCCAAACTCCAGACGCAGAGCTAATCTCAGCCAGCAATGCAGCACCAAGGCGAGTGGGTCGAAACCCGCGTCCCAGCTAGCACTGCAGCACCAAGGCGCGTAGGTCAAAACCCGCGTCTCAGCCAGCACTGCAGCACCAAGGCGCGTGGGTCGAAACCCGCGTCTCAGCCAGCACTGCAGCACCAAGGCGCGTGGGTCGACACCCGCGTCTCAGTTCTAACCGCCCTGGTTATGGGGTCAATCACGGCCCACATAACGGGAAAAGTTAACCCCCGTTATGGAGTGTTTTGTTTTTAGGAGGCACGTTCGCCCCTGAAACCTCTATAAATAGTCCCGTTGCTATGGAGAAGGGTCGGATTTTTTTTAGGGAGATCAGAGAAGAACTTGACTTGAGAGCTTCTATAGAGAGAGAGATAGTCTAACTCTTCAACTAACTTGCTGCGTACAAGTTAATCTTTGCCTACAATCTCTTTGAGATTTTGGTCGACAGAGCTGTGTTACTCCGTCCGCCAACCGAAGAGAAGATCCCCAGAAGTTCCTGACGTTCACCCGGTCAACGGAAAATAAGATTCACTTTCCACCGTCACTTGTAGAACCCAGCACTAAACAAAGGGGAGATTCAAGACTCAATATCTTCCCTCCCTTGTAGTCGGAGCATTAGTTTGTTGTAACTTTTCAATTGATTCAAGGAAACTTTACACGTGAACCATTCTCCGTACCAGATAAGAGATGGCGACTCCGCTGGGGACTATTTTCGTTACTGACGAACAAGTTGTGGCGCAAGGTGACGTCTTCTACAAGGGGAAAATGGTCGATTCACTCGTCGTAAAATTTGACCAGGCAAAGTATGAAGAGTTCCTCTCTTCCGGCTCCAAGAGCCCAAAGGCCCGCGCCTACCGTAGGGTCTCTACAGGGACTTGCCCTGAAATCCACTCTGAGCCTCTCTCAGAGGCAGCTGCTGTGAGGGATGTTGTGGCCAATCACGCCTTGCGTGACACCCGCGCCAACGTCTCTCAGGAGACCCGCGTGGTCAAGTTCTCTGGTGTCCAGCCAATCCATCCTCTTCCTCAGCACCAGGTCGTCGTTGGTTTCTCTCTACCCCCACGACGCAACCGGAACGCTGAACGCCGACAGAGGAGGCATGCGCGTCAACTGCAAGTTGGAACAACTGATTGTCTAACTGAGGTAGGACGCAAGGTTCAAACCGGCATCTCTGCCGCACCACATCCGGCACGTGAAATCCGCGTTTGGCAGCCCAAACGTGAGGTTCATCAAGTTGGCTCCTCTAAAGCCCAACTCCCCAGACGCCAAGGCAAAACTCGCACGCCTTGTCGAGTACAAGAAGCACACGCCTCTAGGCGTGGGGCCCAACAGCCCTGCATCTCTCAAGCGTCTCTGCCCCGACGCAATAATCAGCAACGCGATAGCCGCGCTCTTCTCAGCAGAGACGCCAGACGCGCGTCCTGAGGCCACGACGCGAGAACCACATCTCTGAACCCCCCGTCCTAGCTGTACAGAGCAAGGATGCCTCCTGCCCTCGGCATTACGAGGCTAATCTCTTTAATCCTCCTCCCACGGATCTGAGGGATTATTTGACGAAGAAAAGAAGTGCTAATCAAATCACTTCGTCATGTTGCTGCGAACGGCTGATCATGATGCTCTCTGAGTGTCGTTGCAGTTCAGGTGCAAACTAGCAGTCTCTATCTAAACAGCTGACCCTGATTCCCCGATCAGCTAAAAGAAGTCATTCCCACAGGAAGAGGGTCTTCTCTGACACTGAATATCCCGAGCTCACTGCAAACATGGCGAGCAGGAGCAGAGGAAAACAACCTGCAATCAGTTCCGATGATGAGTCTGACACAGAACCGGAAGGAGTGTACCGGCACACTCGCACCCGGACCGGGGCAATTCCCCCGATTGACTACAATGCTCTAGCCCGGGGCATTGAGGTGAATGACTTGCAATCCGCTATTGCAGAGTCACAGGCTTCAAACTCTTCTATAGAGAAAGAGGCCTTTATATACATGACTAGCACTCTGGAGGAGACCGCCAGGCGCTTGGAGCAGTAAGCCCAGGTCCAGAAGGAACAATTCGAGATGATTCATGCTCAGCAAGAATCTATCGACTCCCTTAAGCAGATGCTCGCACAGTTGCTTGAAGACAAGAGGAAGTCAACCAACAAAGCCTCCTCTAAGAAGTCTAAAGGCAAACAAAAGAGGGGGAAAGCTCATCTTCTGTACACGTAGAGGAGGAAGAGCAACTTACTTCCGGTTCGTCTAAATCCTCATCGTAGGAAAAGGACGACCGAGACCAGGGAAAAGTTCATTCTAAAAGAATGAATCAGTTGGAGTAACGTCTTGAGGCCCTTACCAACTGGAAAGGCCTTAAAGAAGCAGGAGTGGTCCGGCCATATCCGGCCGAGTAGGACCTGGTTCCATACCCGCTCAAGTTCAAAGCTCTAACTCTCCAAGCATTTGATGGGAAAGGTTCACCGAACCAACATATCTACTACTTTAAATCCCAATAGGGAATGTGGTAGATAATGATGCCATTCTGGCACGCTTGTTCATCGGCACCCTAAAAAGGCTTGCCTTTGAATAGTTCATGAAGCTCCCAGAGGGCTCCATCAAGAATTGGGGTGACTTGGAGAAGCTCTTCTTAACGCGCTTCTTTGAAGATGACTCGGAGGTCAACATGCCTACCCTTTTAGCCAGCAAGCAGCGAAAGGGAGAGTTCGTTAAGTTTTTCGTAGAAAGATTTCAGAACGTAGCACTCTAATGTCCAAGCGGTATGACCCAAGTCACCCTGGTGGAAACATGCCACCATAATCTACAAACCTCACTCCTCACCCAAATAGGAGTTGCCGAAAGCCGCACCTGGAAGCAGTTGATCCAACAAGGTGAACAGGCTGAAGAAATTGTCGTCCGGGTCAGGGCAGAAGAAAATAAACCCCGACCTGAGAGGTCAACGAGGCGTGCGCCAGACACATCCCTCCAAACAAAAAGGAAGGATAACTTGGCAGCAGAGACCAAATCCCCTGTCAAACCTCAACCGGTCAAGGGAAGTGGCTCTTCAAGCCAACCACGTGCCAACAAGCAGTATTCCTTCAATGATGAACATGTCGACTCGCTCTTCAAACTACTCAACAAGAGCAACCGACTGAAGCTTTCTGAAGCTAGGCGCCCTGAAGAAGTCGGTAAAACCGATAATCCCAGCTACTGCATGTATCACAGGATGTTGGGACACCCCACCAAGAGCTGTTATGTCTTCAAGGACATCCTTCAGGCTCTGATTGACGCGGAGATATTAAAACTCCGTCCAGAGCAGAAGAAGGTGGCGGCCAATATGACGTCATCCTTCCAGTTTGGAAGGCAACCTCCAACACCCTCTGGAGTAGTCCCTGTCCCAAGAGGAGAGCTGAGAATGGTCAACACAGACCCTCACCAGCAGCAAGAAAAGGACCTGGTACCTGTTCCCACACCTCGGGGAGAAGTCATGTGGGTTCATCCCGACCTTATTGATGGCCAACAATGGACTACTGTGACCAACAGGAAGTCCAAAGGCAAAGCAAAGGCCACATCTTGCAATGTGGTATGTGCCTCTTCTCGGGAAGCGGAGACTGATGTTCCCTCACTGACCGATTCAGAAGAGGAGACGATAGTCCTGACCACAGAACCCAGTCAACTGGTGGCGGAAACCTGTTCAGGGCAATCATATTTGAAAAAGTATGACGAAACGGTGGTAACTCCTCCAAGACCCACTGCAGAGCCAGCCAAACCCTCCACAAAGCAACCCGTGGAGAAACAGAAAGAGCTTCGATTTTCCAGAGTTCTTTCGAAAGACATAGCGGAAGGATCCACAGCACCTTACCGCTTTGATGTCCTGGCTCAACTGGCCAACATTCCAGCCCGGATTACTCTTTATGAGCTTCTTAGGTTATCAAAGTCGACCAGAGAAGCCCTACAAGAGGCCTTGGCTAATGCTGAGGTTTTCATGACCCAGGAGCCGATCGAACCAAAGGAGGAAGATGTAGAGGATTGCCTCCATGCCTCCCAAATTGCTCCCTGCATCACCTTCACAGCAGACGATATGCAGGTCAAAGGGAAACACGATCGACCCTTGTACTTCACAGGGTACATTGGATCATTTGAGGTGAACCGCATTCAGGTAGATCCCGGGTCCGCATTGAGTATTATGCCTCGCCGGGTCATGCAACATCTGGGGATTCCTACCCACCGGTTGAGTGCCACCCAGATAACTATTTATGGGTTCAATGCCAATGGTACCCGTCCAATGGGGAAGGTCAAGCTCAAATGCCAGATCGGGGACCTGAGGTCGGAAGTGACATGCTATGTCATCGATGCTGACACTTCCTACAATCTACTGCTGAGACGACCATGGATTCATCGTAATTCAATCGTTCCCTCTACTCTCCACCAAGTCATGAAATACATTGACGGGAGTGGAAAGGTGCGAACGTTGATTGCCGAAAGGCATCCGTTCAAGGGACTTGAGAATTATTTCACAGATTCTCTCCTATGTCAGGACTCTGTGGAAACAGATGAAATCCCGCAACCAGAGGAGCCCGACTCTGGTAATGAAGCCGACACCGAGCCGAAAAAAGAAGAGTGCATGTGGGAACTAGACCCACTTGTAACGGGTATTAATAAGCTCGATGTTGATAATACCTCCGATGATGTAGGCGGATGGTATATTAATGAAGACTTAGATCTGGCGTATTTCTCTGTGTTTGCTTCTGATTCAGTGCCGACCGACCTAGTACCGAAGTGGATGATGATCTCTGGTCAGCAATGGATGCTTTGACATTATTGCATGTACCGGTGAAATCGTCCTTCGAAACATATCGAGATGTTGGTAGTGCGCAAGAATCCATATTCATGGTTCCAGCAAGACGGAAAGGCCAAAAACCAATCCTTTTTGGGCGAATTACGTCTGAACCAATGTCCCGTGAAGAATCAGAAGGCGAGCAGGATCCCCTCAGTTCGGTCATTATGAGCCAAAGGCACTCAGAATGATGAAAAGCATGGGGTATGATCTAACAAGCGGACCAGGGTTGAACTTTGGCAAAGGAAGGAGAACGCTACTCCAATCTTTTGTGTCGAAAGGGAAAACCCCTGATTATTATCATCGGACTCGCAGGGGGTTGGGCTATGTGTCAACTCCGATCCCATCAGCTTCTGAGTCTGAAGAGTCATTATGCCATGATTACTCATCGGGCACGTCATCGTGGGAGTCAGATGTTAGTATTGGCAACATCTTCAGAGAACTTTCAGTGAATATGGTTTCAACAAGCCACCTGGAAGACGGAGATGAAGAAATGATCCAATCTGATACAGAACCTTGGATCAAACACTTAAACAATCTTTGGGATACCCGCTTCGAACAGCGTGAGCCACCCACAGAAGATAAGATTGTTCAGATCAATTTAGGAGATGAGACTAACCCTAAGCCCATCTTCATAAGTGAAGGCCTATCACCTTCTGAGAAAAAGGACCTAATATCTCTTGTGCAAGAATATATAGACGTCTTCGCCTGGAGTTATGAGGACATGCCTGGACTTGATCCTCAAGTGGCTATGCACCGCCTCAACATCAATACGGACATAAAGCCCGTCAAGCAACAACAACGACGGTTCCATCCAGAAATAATGGAAGTAATTCAATCAGAAGTCAGAAAACTTATAGACTCTGGCTTCATTAGGGAAGAACAACATCCTAATTGGGTAGCCAACATCGTTCCCGTTGCTAAAAAGAACGGAAAGATCCGAATCTGCATTGATTTTCGTGATCTAAACGAGGCTTGTCCGAAGGATGAATTCCCACTGCCAATCACAGATGTCATGATTAATAACACATGTGGATTTGAGCGAATGTCCTTCATGGATGGATTCTCAGGATATAATCAAATCAAAATGTATCCTGATGATGAAAAGCATACCTCTTTCAGGACGCCACTGGGGGTATACTGTTACACCGTTATGCCTTTCGGACTGAAGAATGCAGGGGCAACATATCAAAGGGTCATGAATGCCATTTTTCACAAACACATGCGCAAAACGGTGGAATGCTATGTTGACGATATCGCAGTAAAAAGCCGCGCTAAAGGTGATCATTTAACTGATTTAAAGGTTGTCTTCGACATCATGTGGGCCCATCAATTGAAGATGAACCCCACCAAGTCCTTCCTGGGGGTGGCCAGTGGCAGGTTCCTAGGGTTTGTAGTGACTTCCACAGGAATTCATTTGGACCCAAAAGGTTCGCGCCATCCAGGAGATGCAACCTCCGAGAAATCTCAAAGAGCTCAGGGGATTGCAAGGACGATTGGCGTACATCTGCATGTTTATCTCAAATCTCTCCGGAAGATGCCAACCCTTCACCAAATTAATGAAGAAGGGTGTTTCGTTCATTTGGGACAGCGCTTGCCAGCAAGCATTTGAGGAAATTAAATAGTACCTCACACAACCGCCAGTCCTTGCAGCTCCGGTGTCTGGAAAACCTTTCCTGATATACGTCCGAGCGATGGATCATTCTTTAGGAGTTCTACTAGCTCAGAATGATGATCAAGGACGAGAGCAAGCAATCTACTATTTGAGTAGAACAATGATCGGGGCCGAACATCGGTATAACCCGATCGAGAAGGAATGTTTGGCATTGGTGTTTGCTATTCAGAAAATGCGACACTATTTGGTAGGCCAAACTATAAACGTCATATCAAAAGTCAACCCCCTGAGGTTACTTATGACAAAGCCTTCATCGTTAAATGGCCGATTGTCAAAATGGGCCATATTGTTATCCCAATATGAAATGCACTTTTTACCACAAAAGGCCATTAAAGGACAAGCGGTGACGGATTTCCTGGCTGAATATCTTGATCCGAGAGCAGCCAAACTTTACGAGGATCTCCCAGACGAGGTCGCTGAAGCCTGCCAGACTCAGACATCCTTCAAAAAGCAAGTGTGGCAGCTTTTCTTTGATGGTGCATCCAGAACAAGCCCAAAGGGACATATAGTAGCGGGGGTAGGAGTAGTGCTCGTCTCCCCACAGAACTATGTGATTCCTCGGGCTGTCTCATTAACCGAGCCTTGTTCCAACAATGTAGCGGAGTACAATGCCCTTTTGATTGGGATGCAACTCGCCGATGAGGTTGGCGTTAAAAATCTCGAGGCATATGGTGACTCCAAACTCATCGTCAGCCAAGTTTGCGGGGAGTACGAAGTCAGACATGAAGACCTAGTACCCTATTACAACGCAACTCTCTATATGGCCGAGAGGTTCACCAACTTTTACATTGACCATGTACCACGCAAGCAAAATGCGCATGCAGATGCACTGGCATCCCTAGCTGCCTCCTTAGCTCTTCCAGCTGGAGAAGTGGAGAAAATATTTGTCCACAGCCACGACCTGTGTTGCCCGAGAATTGCTCTTGAGGACTACCAGGAGCCAGCGGAAATTGTCAAGGCAAGGAAGCGCTTGAGTCGTCAGCCAGTCCAGAGCCTAGGGACTGGCGATTCCCCTATATTGATTACGTCTTGTACGGCATCCTGCCTGAAGACACCAGAGAAGCGGCTGCCATTCGAAGGAAAGCCCCCAAATTCTACTATAATGCGATTATGCGAACATTGTATCGTCGATCGCATGATGGGATCTTGCTCTACTGCCTTTCACCAAAAGAGGCACAGGAGGTATTGAAAGAAGCCCATGACGATATGTGTGGAGCCCATCAACCTGGCCCAAAACTTGCATATCGACTCCAAAGGTTGGGATATTATTGGCCTAAGATGATCGCTGACGCCATCACTTATGTCAAAAGATGTCACGCCTGCCAAGTGCATGGTGATTTCATCCATCAAGCACTAGGCTACCTTCACTCTACGACCTCTACCTAGCCATTTGAGATGTGGGGGATGGATGTGGTTGGCCCTATCAGCCCACCGTCATCAAAAGGACATCGGTTTATCTTAGCCATAACCATTACTTCTCCAAATGGGCTGAAGCCGTTCCTTTGAAGGAGGTAAAATCATCTGATGTGATCAAATTCGTGAAACATCACGTCATTTACCGTTTTGGGGTACCTCAGCGAATTGTCCATGACAATGGACCCCAATTCATCAGCCAAACTTTCCAGAGATTCTGCGCTAAGTTCAGAATCCAGAGTGTATCCTCAACGGCATGCTACCACGCCGCTAATGGTCTCGCAGAAGCTTTTAACAAGACCATTGGCAAGCTCCTCAAGAAATTCGTCTCAAAAAGTCAACGTGACTGGGACGACAAGCTGGGTGAATGCTTATGGGCCTATCGCACGACTATTCGAACCCCAACTAAAGCTACGCCATTTTCTTTGGTATATGGGTGTGAAGCCGTGCTCCCACTGGAAATCCAAATTCCGTCTCTACGCGTCACCCTGACAGCGGAGTTGACAACAGAGGAGAAGCATTGACAGCGACTCCAAGAATTGGAGGCCTTGGATGATAAACGTCTGCAGGCCCAACAACAAATCGAGCTCTACCAAGCTCGGATTACCAGAGCCTTCAACAAGAAAGTTAAAGTGCGAACTTTCAAGAAAGGCGACCTTGTCTTAGCCGTCAGAAGACCTATGGTGATGACACGTAAGAAAGGAAAACTCCAGCCCAAATGGGAAGGACCATTTGTAGTAGAGTCAGTCTACTCAAATGGATCATATCGCCTCATAACCTCAAATGGCGATACGCTCATGATGCCGATCAATGGCAGATTCTTGAAGAAGTACTATCCTTAATAGTACTCCTCCTCTGATCAAGTTAAAAGTACACCTCTAATTAAAACAAGAAGAGCTTCTTCATTAACATCCGACGCCTCCGACGGCTAAGGATAGAGGAAAATGTTGGCTTCTATGCCCAACATAAGTCTTCGACAACTCACTATGCTGAGGGGAATAGCATGGCTAGCCCAACTCAAACGGTAGTTTGTAAAGGCACCTCAAATTCGTTGACAGCTGAGGGTTTGCTAAAAACCCTGGGTTCTAATGTTCCCATCTTCATTAATATCCGACGCCTCCGACGACTAAGGATAGAGGAAAATGTTGGCTTTTAAGCCTAACATAAGTCTTTGACAACTCATCATGCTGAGGGGAATAGCATGGCTAGCCCAACTCAAACGGTAGTTGGTAAAGACACCTCAAATTCGTTGATAGCTGAGGATTTGCTAAAAATCCTAAGTGGATGCAATTCCACCCTCTCCTCTAAAATCCCTTACCAATTCCCATACACAGAATGGAAGGTCTACAAAATACAGTCATTGCTAAGTTAACACTATACCTCTGGTAATGAAAATTTTCAATACTCCCTATCGAGTACAAATTTTACTTGTCAACTCTACATGGAGTAGCGAACCTTCAAATTTGCCATATTAATACTATACTTCTGGCTCTTCAAACTTCACTTGTCAATTCTCATCAATAGAATAAACCAATTTTTGTCAAGTTAATACCACACCTCTGACAAATTACTGTTAAGTTAATATTACACTTCTAACGGTAATCGAGTTGCTGCCAAGTCCAATGTTAAACCTTTGACAGCCATTTTTCCCTCAGACTTCCATATCGAAGCTGAAATAAATGATGCTAAGTTTAATACTACACCTCTGGCGTCCAAGTCATTGCTAAGTTCAACAATACACTTAAGGCCATGACTTTCCCTCGGACTTCCTTATTAAAGTCAAGATGACCAATGCCAAGTTTAAAATTACACCTCTAGCATTACCCTCACTGTCAAGTTAAACATCACACCTATGACAGTGACACTTTCAGTTTTCCCAAACAAAACTGAAATGTTTTTGAGTCAAGTTAACATCACACCTCTGACTCACATCCTTGTCAAGTTAATACTACACTTCTGACAAGACTACATTCAACCTGTTAAGTTAATATCACACCTCTAATGGTAAAGACTTTTCTAGATCCCCCGCGAATCTAGTCGCACTTGTTATTCTCCTCAACAGAATAACAAGTCTACCTAAAAATATTGTTAGGTTAACATTACACTATAAACAGTGTTTTCATTAACTCCCCAGCTGATCTTAATCAAGTTAATCCCAAACCTCTGATAAAAGTTCATCCTCCCTGGGGGTACAAATTCAGCTTGTCATTCTCCGTTATAGATTGGCAGGTCCACAAAAGTTATCTTATCTCTGTTAAGTTAATATCACACCTCTGACAGCATTGTTGAGTTCCTGAAATAGGATCTCTCTCTACAAAACTTGACTCGTTAAGATTATCATCATAATTTTGACTGGTCAAATATTCTTTACTTTTATTCGTCTGACTTTCAATACAAAAAGGGAGTTCAAGACAATAGAAGGAGACAAAAAGAAATGTGTCGCTTTTATTTATATCCAACATATGAAAGTGATACAAAACGCTCTCTTATTCAATAAGATTGAGTGTTACAGATAAAGGAGTACAAAGAAGTCCCTCTCTCTCTCTCAAAGATTGCACTCACTCCTTGAAACTGCTCACAATTCCAGGTACAAGATGTTTGGAAGGGCGCCAAAGATGGGCTGAGCACTGTGATGACGATCGGAAGCTGATTGCACCACGATGCATGATGTAAACATTGAAAGAGCCCATCGTTGACCAAGAACAATGGTGTTTTTGTGGTCAAAAGGCAGCAGAATCTTCTGATTCCACCTGACCATCCGAAGTGGCGGGGTATGATCCTTCGTTGATGAACATCTCCACCACCAGAAAGTCATCCAATGAGCATGGAGTTTTCATCGATGTCACTTCTGGGGTAGGTGAAGGGAGAATCCAAGACCATACCCACCACTATATCCACCGCCATCCTCACTCTGACCATGCCATGCCAAGAAGCATGACCGATGCATTGAATCCAAAGAGATCTTGGCGAGTGTCAGGGCCCATGACTTCTTCTCCAGTGGTCGACCGCCAAACAAGTTCGCTGGCCGATATATTCTCCCAAGGGCCCAGTGAACATGAAAAGGGATGATTAAGCCTACCTGCAAGAAGCAAATAAAAATTAGGAGATCTGAAACTTAGTATATTTCAACAAGAAAAACTAAGTGACAGACGCAGCTATTGCTGAAAACTTCAGACGCAGAATAACCCGCGCAGTGAACCAAACTTCTGCGGCGGCAGAAACAGACGCGACCAAAGCTGTGATACACACAGAATTCAAACGCAGTCTGGTTTTGCATCTGCGCTAAGGTATGGGCGCTAAGAGAATCAGACGCGAAAATTGTCGTCTCCCTGTTTGATAAACAGTGGTTGCAAAATTCAGGCCTGAAACTTTCGACCGAGGTTGAAATTCTTCTAAGTCGACAACCTTAGACGTGAGCTCTGTATGTAAAGCTCACAGTCCAGGTACAAAAGTCCATTATACTCGCATCCAAAAGAATTTTGAGTCAGAGTTTTCTGAATGGAGCAACTCCCAAAAGGTGGGCGCACCAAACAGACCTCAGAAGAAGGTCAAGAAGATGAATCTCTTTAAGAGATAGCAAAACTGTAACCCCGTAAGGGCTGAAAATTTCAAGGCAGACCAGGGAGTCATACCCGCAGTAACCCCCATTAAGTGTTGAACTTTCTGCATCAAGGCGCGGATATAAAAGGTGCTCAAGGAGACGCTTCTTGATCTTAAAATCACTTGACAGTGATAATCTTCTAGAGAGATTAAATAGAAGCATGATAGCTCCGGGTCATCATCATCCATGGAGGCAAGTCCCAGATACAAGTCCTTGAAGAGAAAAGGCAGAATTGCTCAGAGCATTCGCTCTCAAAGGAAAGCAGTCTAAGTAATGGACTGCTAAAAGGAGAAGCTGAGCCCTATTTATAGGCAAACCACAAAGCCTGTGATTAATGGTTCGCTAATCAGAACCGTCAGCCTTAATTCCCGCACGAATGTCAAAGCCCAATGACGGGCTGATGCGTGGACTATCGCTTCGAGAAGCATCGAAGACGCGAGTCCCCAATCGTCAACCTCAACTTGACATTTAAAGATCCAACGAAATCTTTATGACAAGCTACATGTAATGCCTAGGAAGTTGCATCAAACGCAGACCCGAGAGCCACGTCCAGGAACTGGCATCCCTTTGCAAACTTGAAAATGGAGTCCCTCTTCATTCCAGTCGAGAGAACTGCAACCGCGTCTCTCAGAGTGATTCAAAGCTGCGTCCCTTCACAGCAAAAGGAACCCATTCTGGAGGTCGCGTTTGGAAATCACATAAAAGTGAAAAGCTGCGTCCTGAGACTTGTGTCCTCAACGGAGAAGGCCTATGGCATTCACAAGTATCTTGGAGCTGCGTCTACATGGCGAGATGATAATGGTGTTCCTATCATAAACTCAATATAATTTGAGTTTGCACCAGGTCAAGGACCCAGTATCGCATCCTCATATCTATGCGTCAGTTTTGAGGAGCATAAGACCGCGTCCTCACGGCATCCCGAATTCTATACTTGGGCAGAGTTAAGGACTGCTGCTAGGGAGCCGCACCCAAAACTGCGTCCTTCGCGCCAACTGAAACCGCGTCTCAATTGACAGGTCTGAGTCGTGTTTCTGAGGATCGCGTCTCCCTATAAATCAGAGCCGCACTCTGCCCAAGAACTCAGTTCTACCTAAGTTCATTATTCACCGCCAGTCAAGGATCACAGCCAAAAACTGCCGCTAAGAAATTGGATTCATCTACAGTGGAACAATGACGATGGAGCAAAATTTCAAAAAACTTTTATTATTTAAGTCAAAAATGGTAAAAGTGATACAAACACTCTTGATGAATTGAGTGTCCTTTTCTTAAAAAAAAGATGGAGGCTAATAATCTTGATTAGCCAAAGAACGGATTTGTTCTCGAAGGCGATGTATCTCGTGCTGACGTGATTTCTCAGCCTCCATGAGAGCCTGGACCCGCAGCTCCTCATCGGACAAGAATCTCCTCGCAGCCAGCTGCGCTCGTAGAGATTCCAACCTGGAGGAGTGAGTGGAGAGGTTTTCTTCAACCTGCGTCTTGGCAGCTTCCAGCTCTTCCAGCTTCTTCCTGACAGTGGCAAGCTTCTACTCATTGATTGCAATCAAGGCTTCTGCTTTAGCTATGGTGGCCCGAGCAGTGATAATAATCTGCTCTGCGCTCTGCATGACGAGTTCAGATTCTCTTAAATCACCAATCAGCCTTTGATGGTTAGCCTGAAAATGTTAGAGATGGTGGGTCTCTTCAGCTATCCTTTCCTCCATCTTCTTTCGCTCTTGTTCTTGAGCAGCATGAAGCCTAGTCAGGGTTGCCCGGGCCTCGTGAATTGATCCAACGTCTTCCAAAGACTTAAGCTCTTTCAGATCACTCCCCAACTGCTCCACCAGCAGCAGACATGCCCTAGCCTGTGAAGGACCTCCAGTATGACTGATGTTCTCGATCAAATTCTCAAGAAGCACTCGAGCAAATTCGAAAGAACTGCCCCCAGAGAGGATGAGATCAATACATGATCGCATGGAAGCAAAGAACTGCGTCACCATTTGACGAGTCAGTTCTTCCATGATATCATTGACTGGAGAGAACTCTGCTGATGTACTCCCAGATCCCCTTTCTATCACAGGGCGAGGGATGGGAATCAACTCGTCCCGTGCAGGAGTAGGATCAACGACAGGTGCGACAGAAGCCGAGATGGTCGCCGATACGTCTGGCTCAGTCACTGTCGTAGCAGCCACCATGGCGACTGAAGTAGCAGCAAACTTGACTTCTTCAGAGCCCTCAGTCGGGACTTGAATTGTGCTGCCCTCTGGGCCGACGCTGACCGCAAGTTCCTCTGCCTGAGCTCCCTCAGTGCTCTCTGCAGATTATCAGAACATTAGTCATGACAACAAACATAAAATATTCAAGACATCAATATTTCTTTACCAAGCCGAGGGTCCAAAGACGTCAAGTTCCTGGGCAAATCTTGCAGGGTGGAAGTCTCCCCGACTTCAATAATTGCCCTCTCTTGAGGCATCTCAGCAGCAGTCTCAACACCCTCTTGCTGGGCCAGTTCCTGTATCATCTCCTCGATATGGGAGGAAGTCGCAGCCTCGCTGTCCACGGCCAACCCTGCAGCATAAAGTTAAAGGGAGGACATCAGAGAACCTTTTTTCTAGTTAAAAAGGGCAATTGGGTCAAAAAGACAAAGAGATTACCTTCAGCAGGAGCAGTTGTCGCTAGTGGCGACGCGTCACCGTATCACACCCATATATTTCCTCCTCCGTGATATGTGAGAATTTACTCGGATCTGGAGGAGCGGGTTCATCGCCAAAATCGACCTCATCGCCTGAAGAATATTCATCCTCCTCAGACGATGAAGATGACAACGCAACACAAGAGGCATCGGCAGCCGAAGCCTTGCCATCAAGTACCCCGGTAGTGGGACTGGGGTCAGCTACCCTCGAGCTGGGCATCAGTATAGCAGGAGACCCAGGCTGTTGCGCTTCATCCCTCCTCTCTTGAGTCAAAGAAGACCCTGGTTGAGTTGAGACCCCTGGAATCTCAACATCATCCCTGTTCATCAGATCAACCTCAAGTTGCTTAGCCTCATCGGCTGCAGTGGGATCATCAGCAAGCTCCCCTTCTTCTAAAATCGCGGGACCCCTGCTGCGCAGTCCACGAGGGCGAACGAGGGGGGTTTCGTCTTCCTCCTCCTCTTCTTCCCTCTGCTCCTTAACACCAGAAGGGACGGCCTCAGGCATTAAAGTTTCAGCCCTTGAGTCTTTCCTGGCCTTCTTCGGGGCCGGCTCAGCCTGGAGAGTAGCGCCATGAAGACGTTTAAGCACCGCCTGTCGATGCCTTCTAGCAGGCTGTTCCCTAGGTGCTGCTGCTCTTGATTCCACCCGCGTCTCCCCTCTGGCTTCCCTCTTAGCCGCCTGGTATTCATCGATACCCCGCATGCGCTTGTTGGATTCCAATTTCTCCTCATAGGACGCATTAATGCTCTTAATGCATGAACGCTCCATTGAGTAGCCAGGTACCTTGCTAGCCTGGAAGTACCAAGTACAGAAACCAAGGCTTACATAACAGTTTGGCGCCTTGTGAGGCAAGCTATAAAGAGCTTTTGTCCCCTCAGCCACGCTGTAATACCAGGCCCGAGCGCCTTCAAATAAATTTTTACTGAAGGCGAGTTGGGCGTTAGGGTTGCCGACATATAGTTGGTCATAGCCGAACTGTCGGGCAAAACGATTCGGCATATAAGGCTCGATCGTGCACGAATTTCCTTGCCGGAAGAGCAGATACTCAGGCCGGATATTGATGAGCCACCAGAAGACTCCCGACGGCAGCCTCGTGAAGTTGTCCGGACCCACAATGTCAGCAAATTTATCCCCATAAGCAGTATCTATAATATCGGGAAAGCAACGGTTGAGATGGTAATTTGAAGCGTTCAGAATACATTTCTGAACGTAGAACATATAGTTGTTGGACCAGCTTGAGCTCTCCAGCTGCTGCACAAAAGGGACAAACCCCTCGAATCGGATACTGGCGTCATCAGCGAGGGGCAGTGCATAACGTACCAAGCCATTAGGTACGTGTAGGGAAGCTCGATCCGGGGGTTGGGAGTCTTTACTCTCGGCCTCCCCTCCGAGTCAACCTCCGGTCTACCGTGGGAGTCGACGATGGCCTCCACTTTGCACAGGCTCTGAGTCAGGGCCCGCAATCTGCTTTAAATTCTAGCCACCATTGCTGGAAGGAGAGCGATGGACCTACCGTAGGCCAACAGCACCGCCGGATACACCACGTCGGCGACAATCACTTCATGCGGCAGTGTCGACACTACACATGGCTTCAACCACAGCATGAGGAAGCCCGCCAGTAGTGCCCGGTTAGAAATGGGGATCTGGGCCTAGTGATGGAAACTTTCAAAAACCGTGTCAGGTCTGAAAGTGTCTTCATTCGACTTTGTGGTGTAAGAACTCACAGAGGCGTTAATCCTTTCAGCGATTTCCTCATCGGAGCTGGGAGCTAGAATGGTCACTGAGTGATCTTTCTTAGTTATACCATTAAATAGGTAGCACGCCCAAGACATCTGCTTAACTCCCCTAGTTCTCCAGGAGGTTATTTGGCCGCAGATATGGAAGTGACATAACACTTCCCAGTAGGTCTCATATACCCGAGGGCACTCTTTCTTCAAGAGATGAAGCTCCTCGGAAGTTGGGACGTATTCCTCATAAGGGGCATCTCCCATAACCAGCCCCGAAACTTCATATAGTTCATGCAAGGCGAGCCCCATTTCCCCGACCGGAGTGAAGAATGTCCCCGTCAAAGGGTTGTAATGCTCCAGAATTCCGAAAAAATTGTGGGAACTCTGCGGGATGCCATACTGCACAGCCCTGACCGCTTGGTACAGTCCCACCTGGTCTAACAGACCTCTGAGTTCGGCGAGGACAAAGCCCACCATCTTGCCCCACCAAGATTTGTCGGAGGAATGAACCCACCCAAGTGGGCAGAAGTCAACGGGAAAGTCACCCCCCACCTTCATGAATTCATTGATGAAGGTAGTGCTAAGTTGAGGAGTTTCCCCTACTGGATACTCAGACCTGAATAATCCAGGAAACAAGCCAAAAATTTCCTTCCCGTGTCCACCAGGGTGTACCTTCCTGGCGCCCAGTATGCCGAGCGAGACACTGGGGACAGATCGGGCAAGCTCCCATTCCATTGCCCGGGGGACAGACATGTGCTGGAGATAGGATAAAGGATACATTCTCTCCATATTGGAAAGAAAGAATTTCCTACCCCCTATTTGGCGAAGCCACTTATAATCGCCGTCATGCAAGATGTGATCGTCCTCGCCGATGTTGTCCCCAAAGAAGAAGAAGGGTTTCATTAACGGAATTCGTGAATCTGTCTCAAAATCTGCGTCGGTCATGATTTCTCAGAAGGTCCTCATTCGATCTTGGAGAGCCTCTCCGTTCGCTCCTTCGACTTGTTAGCAGTCATCGGAGCAGTCCTCTGCAACACGAAGGTTAGATTGCGATCAGCACCAGCTATGTGCCCGAAGTGACACTTTTTGGAGAGAGGGTCGGAGGAATATCGCACTGTAAAAGAGAATAATACTTGATCAGAAAAGAAACTGATTAAGTGTTTACAACTCAAACGCAGAAATGAACCCAGACGCAGAGATCATCAGAATCTGCGTCCAGATCCAAAGATCGCGAGGCTAGCATGGAACCCGCGTTTTTGAAAGTCTAAGACTTATGAAAAATTCTAAGTATTGGACTCAGACGCGAGATTCATGAGGACCAGCATCTGATTTCACAAGACGCAAGAGTCATAAGAAATCTGCGTCTGAATCTTTCATACTTAGAAATATTCTAAGTGTTGAATCCAAAACGCAAGGTTCATTCGGGCCCTGTGTTCAACAAGCAGACGCAGATTCGAGCAGATAAAAGAAGCAGAGGTCATCAAACCTGTGTCTTGTTTATCGACTCAAGAACCGCGCCTGATAATCAAACATGGGCATGAGTCCGCGTTGGCAGTTCATATTCAAAAGGACTTTAAGAGTTCAAAGAACTCTATAAACCCTTTTAATGGTGGAAATCAAGTCCGAAGACTTTTTATACCTGAAATAGGGGTTTCCTGCATGGAGGAACCGCCCCTCTGAGTCTCAGAGATGACCACCTTTGAAGACGAAGCAGTATGCTTGGCCTTTGGTGCCATTGCGAGCAAGGATCCGATGTTAGGTGAAAGAAAAAAAAGAACAAAGGAAGCTCCTTTCTCAAACCCTAACAGATGCAGACGAAGAAGAAAGAGAGTCTAATGATGACTGTTGAAGGACTGTTGCCTTTTATAGGCACAGTGATTCGCAAAGACACGCGGCGCTTGGCTCAACGCCTAATCACCGCCTGACGTGTGGACAACGCTTTAAATGCAGTGCGAAGTTCACACGCCAAAAAGAAGATGTCCCCTTAATTCTACAGGACACGTGACAACATACTCATGGCACGGATTCGCATCCAACAGTCGCGTATTCATCTCTAATGACGCGTCCCTTCTAGGCTAAAGTTGCGTCAGCTTCACAGAGCAAAAGCTGCGTCTTCACCCAAAAGATGCGTCCTTCCGAAGATCGCACCTGTTCGACCCGGCCAAAGTCGCGTCTACCTCATGGAGTAACAGTCGCGTTGTCATCCCAAAAGCAGTATCACCCCTGCGTCCACAGAACTGGCGTGTAGTCCTTACTTCTGCAATTCAGTTCAAAAGTACACTGGCACAAGCAGACGACTGCCCACCTCTGGTTTAAAGTACACCAACGACACACTTAAAGCATCGGGGAGGTTTAGACTGTGTATCTAGACACTCCACGCGATCAGTTTTGGCGGCTTCAAAGAGTTCCACAGTAAACTCACGAAGGCCATACTCCAAACAAGATCAAGCCCGAAGCTTTGTCAGTCTAAATCATAAAAGTGGATTCAGCTAAAGTCTAAAGTATTTCGAAATCCGTCCCAGCTAACTGCGGAATATCGAAAACTTTGGAGGGGGTTCTGTAGGCTGTCTAAAAATCATTAAAGACAAGTCGTCAAAAACAGAGACCCAAACTCCATACGCAGGGCTAATCTCAACAAGCACTGCAGCACCAAGGCGCATGGGTCGAAACCCGCGTCTCAGCCAGCACTGCAGCACCAAGGCGCGTAGGTCGAAACCCGCGTCTCAGCCAGCACTACAGCACCAAGACGCGTGGGTTAAAACCCGCGTCTCAGTCAGCACTGCAGCACCAAGGCGCGTGGGTCGAAACCCGCGTCTCAGCCAGCACTGCAGCACCAAGGCGCGTGGGTCGACACCCGCGTCTCAGTTGTAACCGCCCTGGTTATGGGGTCAATCACGGCCCACATAACGGGGAAAGTTAACCCCCATTATGGAGTATTTTTAGGAGGCACGTTCGCCCCTGAAACCTCTATAAATAGCCTCGTTGCTATGGAGAAGGGGTCGGATTTTTTTTAGGGAGATCAGAGAAGAACTTGACTTGAGAGCTTCTACAGAGAGAGAGTCCAACTCTTCAACTAATTTGCTGCGTACAAGTTAATCTTTGCCTACAATCTCTTTGAGATTTTGGTCGACAGAGCTGTGTTACTCCGTCCGCCAACCGAAGAGAAGATCCCCAAAAGTTCCTGACATTCACCCGATCAACGAAAAACAAGATTCACTTTCCACCGCCACTTGAAGAACCCAGCACTAAACAAAGGGGAGATTCAAGACTCAACATCTTCCCTCCCTTGTAGTCGGAGCATTAGTTTGTTGTAACTTTTCAATTGATTCAAGGAAACTTTACACGCGAACCATTCTCCGTACCAGACAAGAAAGTTCACTATATACACACACACACACACACACACACACACACACACACACTTGTTTTAAGTTTATTGGTTTTTGGTTTTTGGTTTAACAAATATTGATTTTACTTCAAAAACATAGATATACTATATTTTATGTATATTGGATTCTATCCATATACAACATGCTTCAAAATTGTTTAAATATCATATTTTTGTATTTACATATGTTTTGAAAAAATCGGATTTCTATTTCAAAAATTCAAGTTTCGAAAAATACGGGTTTTGGTTTAAAGCAAATTTTCAATCTCACAAAAATGGTTCAAATAGTTTGAAATATGTGTTGAATTTTTATCACACATATTTGTATTTCAAAGATATGATATGAACTGATTTTTGTGGTATTTATGTGATTTTATGGGATTTATTTGAAGTTAAAAAATCGAGTTTTCATATCCCAAATTAGCTGGACTGGTTGTCTGCCGGTCGACCGGACCGGTCGACTGTAGTAGAAGTCGATCGACCGGTGCGGTCGACCGACGTGCACAAGTGTGCACACCAGCTTGAGCTGGTGGGCCGGTCGACCGGGTCGATCGACCGTCCAGAGAGCTCTGCTCTCTGGAAATTGCCCCGGTCGACCGGGCCGGTCGACCGACAAAGAGATTGCTCTCTGTATCCAGTTTCGGTCGACCGGAGGCACAAAGGTCAAAAATATGACCGTTGGGCCGGTCGACCTGGCGGTCGACCGGAAGGGCAAATCTGCCCTTTCCAGCTGCTAACGAGCAGAATTTTGTAGGGGCTATAAATACCCCCCATTTGAGTTGGTTTTAAACAAGTTTTTCAAGAACAAAAATTCTCATTCTTTGTAGTGTTTAATACAAGTTTTTAAAAGAGTTTTTAGAGCCAAAAGATTGATCTTTATTTGTTTTTAAAAAGGGTTGGAAAAATCAAGAAAATTAGAAGTCTTTGGGATTGTTTTTTATCTTCATTTTTATATCTTTTTTAGAAGTTTTTCCCAAGAGTTTTTCTTTGTGATTTTGATTTCCGAACTCTTTATTTTCTCACACTTGAGCTTATCCATCTATGCTTTCTATTAGGATCTAGTTTTGTGAGAAAGATTTGGTTTGTGGTTGAGAGAGACCACCAAGTTGTAAACCTTCCATTTATTGTGATATTCCTCTAGTGAGAGGTGATAGTATTGGCATCCTTCTAGTGAGAGGTGATAGTGGAGGTTGTGTTGGAATGCCTCAAGTGTGAGGTGATTCTGTTTGTATGACTTTGAGCCTAATCACTCTGGTGAGAGGTGGATTGTTATTTGGCTAAGTGCCTAGACCCTCTAGTAAGAGGTGGTTGTTTGGTTTTGTATCTATCCCTCATTTGTGAAGTTGATATTGTGTTGGTTTGTGCCTTGCCTCTAGTGAGAGGTTGTAATTGTTGGAGAGAGGAGTTGTGTACTCCCAAATTGTATTTGCCCAAATCCTCAGTGGAGGTTCCCTGTATGAGAAGTTCTGTGTGGACGAGTTAGTGAAAATCCTTCTCTGTGAAGGTGGGGACGTAGAGTCGTGTGCTCGAACCTCGAAACATATCTCGGTGTTTGCGTTTGATCCACTTTCTCTAACTCTCTCTCTTACATTGTACATTACATCTTATTGTCATATCATATATACATGCTTGGTTTGATTGTGTGCCCATACTTGTGTTTAACCAAGAAAGCTTCATATAGCACCTTAACTCTTATTTAAAAGAATTTAGAGGAGATAGTTCAAAGCCCTTCACCGGGAATTCGGTTACACTCTTTGGTTACACTAAGTGTGTTGCATTTAGTTTTTAAATTCCGTATTATTTGTCATAGATTAGCCTTACACCTATTCACCCCTCCTAGGTGTACTTTCAATTGGTATCAGAGCATACGCTCATGATATTAGGTTTAACCACCTAGGAGTGTGATCTTGGTTGCTAATCTAGATTTGCATTTGTACACTTGTATTGTTTACACACTCTCATGGACTTCATGAACCCACCTATGTTTGATACTTCCAACATTGTTGTTTGGATGGCTAGGATGTCCATGTATCTAAAAACCCTAGGCTTGCATGTTTTCCTTGCCGCTATCAAGAAATCTTATCATAGTTGCAAGCATATAGAGGCCAATGCACAAGCCCTAACGGTACTTAGAAGTACGCTTAACAAAGATTATCTGTGTTTAGTTTCTCATTGTGATTCCGCCTTTGCAGTGTGGAACACGTTGACTTCTTTCGCGCTCCAAAAGACGAATCATGTGGAGATGGAATCTAGTGGAGGAGAATCTGAACATCATTGCTACATGGTTCAAGGGAATGACTCTCTTGAGGTACATTCGGATACTCAACTAGATAGTGCTAGCTCTTCTTTTGATGATCTTGATAGTATGGATGCCGATGCATTAAATGAAGAGTTATCTATTGTTTGTGAGAACCTCTTAGAAAAATATAAAGTTTTGAAAAAGAAAACTTTTATATTAACTAAAGAAAATAAGGACTTGTCTTCAAAATTTGATATTGTTTTGCATGAAAGAGATGAGATTTCTAATGAAACGGATTCATTGAAATCTAAACTTGATCTTGCCCTAAATGAAAACAAGATTTTGAAAAGTAAAACTGATTGTGAAAATGTTTTAAAGAAAAATGAGGATTTAACTTTAAAACTTGATTTTGTTGTAAAAGAAAATGAAACTTTGAAAAACAAAATTGCTTCTATTTCAAAGGATTTTGATTTGATTTCTAAAGAAAATATTTCTTTGAAAAATGATTTAGATACACATGTTTGCCATGCTACTGTAGCCTCACCTTCTAGTGTTTCATTAGCACGCTCGACTTCTTCTTCCATGATTGAAAATGATATATGTTTTGAAGAAAAGTGTTGATTGTTTGGGCTCCAATTTGAGCCATTGTGTCATGAACCACTCACGATTGGAATCCATGTTACGAAAGGAACAAGTTCCATCTATGCATGTACACAAATCACGGCATACACATGCTCCTCACGTTCATACACATAATACGATGTATGCTCATGTGTACACTTGTTCACATTGTGGACGTAAGGGCCACCTTGCTAAGTTTTGTTATGATAGAGTACATGATATAAATTTAACAAATAGATTTATTTGGGTTAGGAAAGGAGCTAACCCCCATGGACCCAGAAGAGTATGGGTATCAAAATCTACCCCTATTTATTTGATGTAGGTGTAGGTGTTGGCCCAAAGGCCCATCACTCTAGTTTTGATGATGATCAACTCATGTAGTTATGTTTACTAAAGATCTTGTGCTTAATTAGTAACAGATTCATTATCAAGATCTTAGTAGGTGCATAGCTCAACAAAGGATAAAATGTCAAGATTTGGAGCTAGCACGGTGTGATCCAAGGAGCTTTTGGATCAAACTTGGACCAAGTCAAGAAGATGAGAAGCCTTCAAGTGAAGACTTCAAGAAGATGAAGACTTGTGTCTAGGTATAAGATTTTATTTTTGTTTTAGTTAAAAATGTAAAGGATAGATAGTTGGTGGATTGCTCAAGTATACGATACACACACACTCTTGATTTAGATTGTTTTAGAAAAGAATTTTAACCAAAAACCAAACATGTATTCAAGTAAAGATTTCAAGTATTTTGTTCATTTTTGTTTTAGTTAAAAATGTAAAGGATAGATAGTTGGTGGATTGCTCAAGTATACCATACACACACACTCTTGATTTAGTTTGTTTTAGAAAAGAATTTTAACCAAAAACCAAACATGTATTCAAGTAAAGATTTCAAGTGTTTTGTTCGTTTTTGGTGTTTCTCCTGTACTTATCTTTTAACCAAAACCAAGTTTAGAGCTTTATGACAAAACATAGATATTTCATTATGATTGTGTAGTGGATCATATCCATACACACTATGCCTTAAAAGTATATCTTGTTTTTGTATTTGATAAAGATTTGGAAAAACAAAGTTTAGAAAAATATGTTTTGGAAATATTGTTTTAGAAAAATACAGTTTTTATCATGGGCCAAATATTTCCAAGTTACAAAAATAGTCCAATCTTTTATAACATGCCTTGATTTTGTGCAAGCATGTTTGTATATCAAAGTATATTGGTTAAAACTATTTTGTAGATTTTTATGTATTTTATGGGATTTTATTTAAGTCAAAAAGACCATGTTTTATATCCCAGAAAACTGTTTCAGGCTTCAGCCAAGTCGACTAGTCGACCTAACTAGTCGACTATACCTGAAGTCGGTCGACCGGGCCGGTCGACCGACGTGCACAGACGTGCACGCTTGTGTGTACTGTTGAACGGTCGACCGTGCCGGTCGACCGCTCCAGAGAGCAGTGCTCTCTGGAAAGTTCGGTCGACCGCACCGGTCGACCGTGGCTCCAACGGTCAGAAATCCGACCGTTGGCGGTCGACCGGCCGGTCGACCGGCAGTACTGACAGATCCTAACGGCTATATTTTTCTGGCCTATAAATTTGGGGGTCTTGTCATTTTTTTTGTAAGAAGATTTTGGAGTCTCTTAGAGCCAGTTTTTCCCAGACTTTTTAAAGGGTTTTCTCCACAAAATAGAGTGCAAATATTTCCTATCTAAAGGGAAGTTTTTATCAAGAGTGTTAAAAGAAAGTCTTTGAGTTTTTCACCACCATTCTCTTCCTTGTTTTTCTCACAATCACTTGAGCTATCCATTGCCTTATCTATCCATAGGATTGTGTTGTGAGAGTTTGTAATTGGTGATCAAAGTATTGTAGATCACCAAAGATCTTTTCTTTGAGGAGACGAGCAAGTGTGCTCGTCGGTGTTTTGAGTTCGGGTGCGGACTCGGTTGTTTGAGGTGCGGCCTCGGCGAGCCGGTAGGCTTGCGGTGTGTACGGGACTAGAGAGTCCGAGGGCTTGTAGGTGTTGCGGCACCGAGGAGAGATCCATTGAGATCTTGCATAGTGGAAATCCTTCGTGTGTCGAAGGCGGGGATGTAGAGCAAGTGTGCTCGAACCTCGAAACATACCCTTGTGTTTGCGATTGCTATTCTCTCTCTCTCTCTCTCTCTTTGTCTCTTGTTATATCTTGCATGTTATTTATTGTGTTCATCTTTATATGCATGATATGTTCCTTGTGCTCATATTGATATATTGCTTGGGATTGTGACTAACACTTGTATTCAACCAAAAGAGCCAACGCGGCACCTCAACCCATTCAAGGGGAATCTAGAGGAGTTTGTCCAGAGCCCTTCATGGGGAATTCGGCAACACTCTTTGGTTATACGTGATGTTTAGTGTAAAAGTTTTAATTAGGTCATAATTGCTTTTAGCTTCCGCATCATTTGGCATTAAGTGACCATTAGATTAGCCATCACCTATTCACCCCCTCTCTAGGTGAACCTACAATTGGTATCAGAGCTTGGTACTCTGATTTGGTCTAACAACCTAGAGTTAAAGATCCTCTTTTTGGCTAATCACTTTATTTGTACACACACCATGGACTTCATGTCACCACCCACCTTTGATATTCTTAACATCCAAATTTGGAAGGTTAAGATGTCTTTGTACCTCAAAGCCTTAGGTATTCATGTTTATCTTGCCACAACTAATAATGCATATTGTTTAAATGGTAAGAATTTTGAGGCTAATGCAAAAGCCCTTCATGTTTTAAAGTCAACCCTAAATGATGATTATTTATCTAGGGTTTCTAATATTGAATCGGCTTTTGTAGTTTGGAACACCCTCCTCTCCCTTGGCGAAAATGATCAATACTATGCGGGGAGTGACTCGGATGTTGGGAGCGACATCTCCAACGTGTGCTACATGGTCCAAGGGGATAACCCCCTTGAGGTAACTACCGAATCCGAGGTAGAAGATAATGACATGTCATATGATGAACTTGCTTCATTTTGTCAACAACTATTAGAGAAATATGACATGATTAAGAAAGATAACAAAAATTTGAAAAAGAAACTTGATTGCATGCATATAGAACATGATTCATTTAAAAGTAACATTGCATGTTTAGAAAAAGAAAATAATGTTTTGAAAAATGAGAATGTTTCCCTCATGTCAAAATTGAATGATTTATGTGAAGGGAATATGTCTTTGAAAAATAAGATTGAGTTGGTGGAAAAACAAAAGGAAGTTGTTTTTCAAGAAAATAAATCTTTGAAAAGAAAAATTTTTGAAAAAGAAAATGAAAAAGATGTTGTTTCTAAAAAGAAGAAAAATGATCATATATCTCACCATGCTTTATATGCCACCACTAGTGAGATTAATGTTTTGAAAGATAAAATTAATGATTTGAGTTCAACCTTGAACTCTTGTGCATTCAATCACACTAGATTGGAATCCTTGTTTCAAAAGAAACAAGTTCCCCATGTTCATGCACACTCACATCATGCATTTGCTTATGTTGCACACCACGATCACAGTCACACTCATAAGCATACTAAGGTGTACAAGTGTACACATTGTGGCTGCAAAGGCCATTTAGCAAAATTTTGTTTTGATAAGTTGCATGTTTTAAATTTTGCTAATTATAAAAGATTTTGGGTTCCTTACAAGTCTAACCCCAAAGGACCCAAGCAAAAATGGGTACCAAAACCCCCACCCCATGTTTTTGATGTAGGTGAGGGATCTCTCAAGACGTGAGAGATTTGGTGCCTTGGTAGTGGATGCACATGGATTGGATGGACACACTTTAGACGCATCGCTATCAAGGAGCTTGGTGGGACAACCACCATATTTGGAGCTTTGGAGTTGGTAACAATTTCTAAACTCCTACTTTTATGTACATGCTTTTAATTTCATATATCATATAGCATGTTCATGTTTCTTTTTATATGATTTATCGTGCCTTATGTGGTATTTACATGTTTAAATGTAGATTTTGTCAAACTTGCATGTATACATGTACAAATAGTGAATTACAATTGACTCATATATGATTGAACTTCATGCTCAGTTGTATCCATTATATGCATATGTATAGTCTAGTTTTGATGATTCTTTTTTTTTACATGTTATACCTATTTTATGCTTTACTTCATGTATATATATTTTAAAATCAAATCTAATAAATATACATGTATACCCGTGAGTCTCTTGCCTTCATGCAAACATCATTAATAGACTCTTTTAATATTTGGGATATGTATGTATATTATTAGGATTGGATTAATCATACATATACCATGAAGATTAGTGTTTTGATTAAAAATGATTTTTCGTATTTTTGTTTAAAAATGTGACTTATGAGCTTCATTGACTATTTTCATAAAAATGCTATTTACATGATCATTTAACACTCACATTTTTATTAAAAACATTTTGAGCCTTATAGACCATGAGTGCTTAAATTTTTATGTACCTAGTTATGTTTATGAAAAACATAATATTTGATATATTTGAAGGATCTTTGACTAGTTTTCAAAAACAATTTATACTAGTTATTTATTCTTCAAATAATTTTTTTTTTGAGATTGACACATGATTCTAGTTTTTCTCAAAATTTGATGCTTCATGATTTGAATATTAGTTTATATGTTAGTTTTTGTCAACACTAGGATTTATACTTGTACATGTCGTGGGCCACAAATAAATCTATTTATATTTGTACTTGAATGCTTATTTGAACCCATGAAATGTGCTTGTATTACTTGGTTTTGATAATACATACATTTTTAAACTTATATTCCCACTTTTTGGATTTGATTTATGATCATGTGTTTTTCATTTCATGTATATGTGTATTTTGCCAAACTTTAAGATATACATGTATACCTCTTGAGTCATTTGCCTTTAATGCAAATCTATTTATATGGACTCAATTGTGTTTAAGAGATATGTATGTATACTTATTGTGTTGTCAAAACATACATATATCTTGAAACATATTTTTTTAATAAAAAATAAAAATAAAAATTTGTGATGATTTTCATGTTTTCTTATTTAAAGGAATATTGAGATTAATTGACATTTTTGCTTTATTCCTTACTTGAAGGATTTCGTACTAGTTTTAAAATATATTTTTGTGCAAATTCTTCATTTGGTAGAGTTTTTCAAACTAAGCTTATTTTCAAATCTATTTTTGAAAACCCCTACCATCAATGGGCGGATGGATGGGCGATTATGCCTTGTATGCTTCATTGAAAATCTTCTATCTTGAGCATATGAAGGGTGGTAGGTTATGATATATACACTTGATTTTATTGTTATGTCAATTGGTATCATTGAATCGTTTCAATTGGTATCAATATGAACTTATTTTGTATATACTCATATTTTGTTTTCTTATATATGTATGTATCAATTTCACTTGGTATACTCATTTCATACATATATATATGATTTTCATGTGCTTAACTTACAATTGGCTCACATTTTTAAAAGCACAAAGTTTATGATGAAAAATAAAATTTTGGATCATTATGTTTACCATTGATATTAAAATGCTTCAACTTCATATTTGTTAAATGTCAATTGGTATCAATATGTTTTTACAATAATGATTATTTTCAATTTGGAATCTTAAAAATTTGTTTGTTTTTACAAAAGCTCTGATACCTTTAAAAATTTTGTTTAAGAAAAATTAATTAAAAAAAACATTTTGTTGATATGTTTGATTTGACCCCTTCTTGATCTTTTTGTTTTTGACAAAAAGGGGAAGAAAAATTTGTTTGATTTGATTTTACTTTGAACCCTTTGTTGATGATTGACAAAAAGGGGGAGAAGTATTTGAGTTTATATGCATGTTTTCATTGCTTAAGGGGAGTAGTATTTGTCTTCCTTGTTATTTATGCATATATGTTTTTGTATTGCAAATAGGAGAAAAAGATTTTGATTTATACTTGTTGCATGTTTTATCTCCATACTTGCATACATATTCATGTGCCTCATTGCCATATCTATTATTTTGTGTTATGCATGAATTAAGGGGGAGCTTCTTTGAAGCTTTACTTTAATCCATGCATATATAACTCCATGAGTTTTGTCATCATCAAAAGGGGGAGATTGTTGGCCCAAAGGCCCATCACTCTAGTTTTGATGATGATCAACTCATGTAGTTATGTTTACTAATGATCTTGTGCTTAATTAGTGACAGATTCATTATCAAGATCTTAGTAGGTGCATAGCTCAACAAAGGATAAAATGTCAAGATTTGGAGTTAGTACGGTGTGATCCAAGGAGCTTTTGGATCAAACTTGGACCAAGTCAAGAAGATGAGAAGCCTTCAAGTGAAGACTTCAAGAAGATGAAGACTTGTGTCTAGGTATAAGATTTTGTTTTTGTTTTAGTTAAAAATGTAAAGGATAGATAGTTGGTGGATTGCTCAAGTATACCATACGCACACACTCTTGATTTAGTTTGTTTTAGAAAAGAATTTTAACCAAAAACCAAACATGTATTCAAGTAAAGATTTCAAGTGTTTTGTTCGTTTTTGTTTTAGTTAAAAATGTAAAGGATAGATAGTTGGTGGATTGCTCAAGTATACCATACACACACACTCTTGATTTAGTTTGTTTTAGAAAAGAATTTTAACCAAAAACCAAACATGTATTCAAGTAAAGATTTCAAGTGTTTTGTTCGTTTTTGGTGTTTCTCCTGTACTTATCTTTTAACCAAAACCAAGTTTAGAGCTTTATGACAAAAACATAGATATTTCATTATGATTGTGTAGTGGATCATATCCATACACACTATGCCTTAAAAGTATATCTTGTTTTTGTATTTGATAAAGATTTGGAAAAATAAAGTTTAGAAAATATGTTTTGGAAAATATTGTTTTAGAAAAATACAGTTTTTATCATGGGCCAAATATTTCCAAGTTACAAAAATAGTCCAATCTTTTATAACATGCCTTGATTTTGTGCAAGCATGTTTGTATATCAAAGTATATTGGTTAAAACTATTTTTGTAGATTTTTATGTATTTTATGGGATTTTATTTAAGTCAAAAAGACCATGTTTATATCCCAGAAAACTGTTTCAGGCTTCAGCCAAGTCGACTAGTCGACCTAACTAGTCGACTATACCTGAAGTCGGTCGACCGGGCCGGTCGACCGACGTGCACAGACGTGCACGCCTGTGTGTACTGTTGAACGGTCGACCGTGCCGGTTGACCGCTCCAGAGAGCAGTGCTCTCTGGAAAGTTCGGTCGACCGCACCGGTCGACCGTGGCTCCAACGGTCAGAAATCCGACCGTTGGCGGTCAACCGGCCGGTCGACCGGCAGTACTGGCAGGTCCCAACGGCTATATTTTTCTGGCCTATAAATTTGGGGGTCTTGTCATTGTTTTGTAAGAAGATTTTAGAGTCTCTTAGAGCCAGTTTTTTCCAGACTTTTTAAAGGGTTTTCTCCACAAAATAGAGTGCAAATATTTCCTATCTAAAGAGAAGTTTTTATCAAGAGTGTTAAAAGAAAGTCTTTGAGTTTTTCACCACCATTCTCTTCCTTGTTTTTCTCACAATCACTTGAGCTATCCATTGCCTTATCTATCCATAGGATTGTGTTGTGAGAGTTTGTAATTGGTGATCAAAGTATTGTAGATCACCAAAGATCTTTTCTTTGTTCTTTGAGGAGACGGGCAAGTGTGCTCGTCGGTGTTTTGAGTTCGGGTGCGGACTCGGTTGTTTGAGGTGCGGCCTCGGCGAGCCGGTGGGCTTGCGGTGTGTACGGGACTAGGGAGTCCGAGGGCTTGTAGGTGTTGCGGCACCGAGGAGAGATCCATTGGGATCTTGCATAGTGGAAATCCTTCGTGTGTCGAAGGCGGGGATGTAGAGCAAGTGTGCTCAAACCTCGAAACATACCCTTGTGTTTACGATTGCTATTCTATCTCTCTCTCTTTGTCTCTTGTTATATCTTGCATGTTATTTATTGTGTTCATCTTTATATGCATGATATGTTCCTTGTGCTCATATTGATATATTGCTTGGGATTGTGACTAACACTTGTATTCAACCAAGAGAGCCAACGCGGCACCTCAACCCATTCAAGGGGAATCTAGAGGAGTTTGTCCAGAGCCCTTCACGGGGAATTCGGCAACACTCTTTGGTTATACGTGGTGTTTAGTGTAAAAGTTTTAATTAGGTCATAATTGCTTTTAGCTTCCGCATCATTTGGCATTAAGTGACCATTAGATTAGCCATCACCTATTCACCCCCCTCTAGGTGAACCTACAGTAGGCTCTCACATGACGTGAGAGTGTTGGTACCTTGATGTGGATGCGTTTCGAGCTAAACGAAGACTATTTTGGATGCATCACTTTCAAGGGGAGCTTGGTGGAAGGACCACCTTGGTTTGGAGACATAGAGATATACCCTCATGGTTTTGGTAACGATCTCTAACTCCCATTTATATTTACATGCTTTTATTGTTGATTTTAGCATGTTTTGATGTTTCATGATTATTATGATAAATGTCATGATAATTAGATTGGTGACATACATGTATAGTATTTGAGTTACACTCATGTTCATATAGATTATTTCTTTTATGTTCTCACTTTAGTTTAGCTATCATGTATATCATGACTCTAAACATGTGCATTCATATAATGATCATATTTATGTTTTATTTTGAGCTTCATGTTTTGATTACATGTCTAAGATGTAGTTTTCATTAAAACTAGTGTCAATACTTGTACAACTAGTGAGCCACAAATTGATTATTATATGTTTGTACTTGATTGCTCATTTGTACCCATTAGATGTACTAGTATACCCTAGTTTTGATGATTCATGCATTTTGACTTGTATTCTCTATTTTGTACATGTTTTCATGTTTGTGATTAGGTTCATGTATATGCCCATTTTGTCTAAACTAATAGTTATACATATACATCCTTGAGCCACTTGTCTTCATGCATATATTTTTGTGGACTCGTTCATGTTTGGATATGTATGTATACTCTAGTTTGTACAAAACTTACATATGCCTTGAAGTTGTATTACTGAAAATTAAATTTTAATGATTTTCATGTTTTCGTTTATAAAGGAATTTCACATTGAGCTTATTTTCTATTTTCATGACTTTGTTTTTCACATTATACTTATACACTCGCATCATTTTTGTTTACTCATGATTTGTTTTCATGAGACTATATGTGCTTATAGATCTCTGAGTGTTTGATGATCATGTGATTTTCATATTTCATGGATATTCTCTTGTTTTATTCTTTACTTGAAGGATTTCGTACTAGTTTACAATTTTATTATATAACTAGTTGCGTAGTTCTTCATTTTGGAAGAGTTTTCAATTGGGCGATCATGCCTTGTATGCTTAATTGAAAATCTTTTTAAATTGTGCATGAAAGGGAGATGTTTATGAGTTATACACTTGATTCTCATTGTGTTTTCAATTGGTATCACAATTGATATCTATTTTGTGTACTCATATTTGTTTATATATATGTATGCTTCAACTTCAAATAGTATCAATTTCGATTGGTATTTAATTTTTTATACATATATATGTGTTTTGATTGTGCTTACTATATCTCTATATCTTTGAGCACCAATTTTGCTATGCTAAGCTTGATTTAGTCCTTAATGACAATTATTTTTAAATTGATATCTTATACAAGCTTATGCATTGTTTTCATGAGTATTTCATAAAGAGGGAGAAAATTCATATTTTACCTTTCAATTGGTTTTGTTTACTTTTGGTATCTTACTCCCACTCTTTATGTTGAAAAATGATATCTTAGTTTTCATTTGGTTTCCTATGCTCCTAATGAAAATTATTTTCGATTGGTATATGTTTCTTTTTTCAGTAATGGTATCAAGAAGCTTAAATTAATATTATTCTCTATTTGGTATCTCTTAGTGTTTAACCAAAAAGATTGGTTTATGTTTTGTTAATTGGTATCAAAAGTGTTAAATATTTTAAATTGATACTAATTTTTACAAGTGGTATCAAGATTACCTATATGCTTATATCTTTCAATTGATATCAAAATTTTTGATGTTTTGTTTATTTTCAATTGGTATCATAAATTGGTATCATGATGTTTCTATGTTATACCTTCATACTAAATTGATATATCTTTCAATTGGTATCATTTTGATTTATATTGCTTATATGTAAGAGAAGCTTAACATCTTCTCTATATATAGATTCATGTTGAGTGTATGTCATATTGAAGTTATTGACCTTTCTTTGGTAAGTAGTACACGTGTGTAGTAGGAGCTTCACATTTCCGTTTATACATTGCATATTTTGTTTTATGTGGTTAGAGTTTAGTCATCTCTTTTCATATAAATGCATGTATACAGGGGGAGTTAACTTCACGTCTCTCCTCTTCATGAATGTATATAGCATATATACCTTTATTGTTTATACCTTTTATTGTTTGCACCCCTTCGTTGATGAATTGACAAAAAGGGGGAGAGATATTTTGGAGTTTGATATATGCATGTTTGTTTATATATGCATGTGTTTAAATTTGTTATCTTTTTCCATTGGTATCATAAGCATCTTTTGTTGGTACTGGTATCAAGAGCATCTTTTGTTGTTTTGTTGATATCAAGAGTTTTTAGTGGTATCAAGAGCAACATTATTTTTAAGAACATATTTATTTTAAAATAGAGTCTTTATTGGTATCAAGAGCAACATTATTTTTAAGAACATGTTTATTTTAAAATTGATATCAAAAGTATGTTTGTTTTATTTCCATGTTTTATGCATGTTTATACATATCTATGTTGAACATTCATTGCATATCTTTATTGTTTATTGCTATGCATGTGTTAAGGAGGAGCTTCTTTGAAGCTTAACTTTAATCCATGCATATATAACTCTATGAGTTTTGTCATCAGTAAAAAGGGGGAGATTGTTGGCCCAGAGGCCCTTCACTCTAGTTTTGATGATGATTAACTCATATAGTTATAGTTTACTAATAATCTTGTGATATTTAGTTTCAGATATTTGATCAAGATATTAGTCGGTGATTAGCTTCAACAAAGGTGTTTTGAAGCTTTCACATGGTGATTCAAGAGCTCGAGCGTCATGTTCACATCTAATACTCGGTTGGAGTTAAGCTCGGTGGATCACGTTTGGATCGAGTCGACTTAGAGACGGCGTTCTACAAGAAGACATCGGTTTATTTTAGTATAGTTTGTTTAGATCTTATTGTAAAGATTAGATAGTATGATATGCTCAAGTTCACTATACACACACTTGTTTTAAGTTTATTGGTTTTTGGTTTTCAGTTTAACCAATATTGGATTTCATGTCAAAAATATAGATATATTATATTTAATGTATATTGGATTCTATCCATATACAACATGCATCAAAGTTATTTAAATATCATGTTTTTGTATTTACATGTGTTTTGAAAAAATCGGATTTCCATTTCAAAAATTCAAGTTTCAGAAAATACGAGTTTTGGTTTAAAGCAAATTTTCAATCTCACAAAAATGGTTCAAATAGTTTGAAATATGTGTTGAATTTTTATCACACATATTTGTATTTCAAAGATATAATATGAACTTATTTTTGTGGTATTTATGTGATTTTCTGTGATTTATTTGAAATTGAAAATTTGAGTTTTCATTTCCCAAATTAGCTGGACTGGCTGTCTGCCGGTCGACCGGAGCAGAAGTCGGTCGACCGGTGCGGTCGACTGAGGTGCACAAGCGTGCACGCTACCTTGAGCTGGTGGGCCGATCGACCGGGTCGGTCGACCGTCCAAAGAGCTCTGCTCTCTGGAAATGGCCCCGGTCGACCGAGCCGGTCGATCGACAGAGAGCTCTGTTCTCTGTATCCAGTCTCGGTGACCGGACCGGTCAACTGGAGGCACAACGGTCAGAAATATGACTGTTGGGTCGGTCGACCGGGCAGTTGACCGGCAGGGCAAATCTGCCCTTTTCAGCTGCCAACGGGTAGAATTTTGTGGGGGCTATAAATACCCCCCATTTGAGTTGGTTTTAAACAAGTTTTTCAAGAGCAAAAATTTTCATTCTTTCTAGTATTTAATACAAGTTTTTAAAAGAGTTTTTAGAGCCAAAAGATTGATCTTTATTTGTTTTTTAAAGAGGGTTGGAAAAATCAAGAAAAGGAGAAGTCTTTGGGATTGTTTTTGATCTTCATTTTTATATCTATTTTAGAAGTTTTTCCCAAGAGTTTTTCTTTGTGATTTTGATTTCAAACTCTTTGTTTCCTCACACTTGAGCTTATCCATCTATCCTATCTATTAGGATCTAGTTTTGTGAGAAAGATTTGATTTGTGGTTGAGAGAGACCACCAAGTTGTAAACCTTCCATTTATTGTAATATCCCTCTAGTGTGAGGTGATAGTATTGATATCCCTCTAGTGAGAGGTGATAGTGGAGATTGTGTTGGAATCCCTCAAGTGTGAGGTGATTGTGTTTGTGTGGCTTTGAGCCTAATCCCTCTAGTGAGAGGTGGATTGTTGTTTGGTTAAGTGCCTGACCCTCTAGTGAGAGGTGGTTGTTTGGCTTTGTGCCTATCCCTCATTTGTGAGGTTGTATTGTGTTGGTTTGTGCCTTGCCTCTAGTGAGAGGTTGTAATTGTTGGAGAGAGGAGTTGTGTACTCCCAAATTATATTTGCCCAAATCCTCAGTGGAGGTTCTCTGTGTGGGAAGTCCTGTGTGAATGAGTTAGTGAAAATCCTTCTGTGTGAAGGCGAGGACATAGAGCTGTGTGCTCGAACCTCGAAACATATCTCGGCGTTTGCGTTTGATCCACTTTCTCTAACTCTCTCTCTAATATTGTGCATTGCATCTTATTATCATATCATCTATACATGTTTGGTTTGATTGTGTGCCCATACTTGTGTTTAACCAAGAGAGCTTCATATAGCACCTCAACTCGTATTTAGAGGAATTTAGAGGAGATAGTCCAGAGCCCTTCACCGGGAATTTGGCTATACTCTTTGGTTACACTATGTGTGTTGCATTTAGTTTTTAAATTCCGCATTATTTGTTATAGATTAGCCTTACACCTATTCACCCCGCTCTAGGTGTACTTTCAGTACTGAGAGTGACACCAGTGTAAGTGTTTTTTTCCTTTCAATGTTACTTGAATTAATTGAAAGTTACATTTTTGTTCTTTATTTTTATTTTTGTTCTACTTCTTCTGAGGTGTTTGTAAATCCAAATGACCCTACAGCCCCAAATTTGTCTTGCCCTTGGAAGTGTCATTGATGGCTTATAGTGATGGATATCTATTTCTATATTAGCTTAGCATGCACCTTAATTTCTTAGTTTAGAATGGAAATTGAGAAGATTCTACATGTCATGCTTTGGTCACCTTCAAGCCAAGATAAATCGTTGCAACGGATCCAAAATAAGTAAGCGCCGAAGAGGTAAGTGAACTTTAGTTGTTCTTTATTTTAATTTCTTAGTTTAAAATCCCACTTCAAAAGCTACTCTTTCTTTACCATTTTGATTATTTCTTTTTAACTTAGTTTTTCCTTTCTTTTACAACAACACCTATACAATATTCTTCTTTCATCTTCTTCTCTTCTAACTTAACCTTTTCTTTTTCTTTCAAAAATAAAGAAGAACTCTTAACTAGTTTTGTAAACTTGAAAAGAACTTATCAACACGCTTTCATCACAGTCCCTTCTTGTGGATCACGACCTGCATAATCACTTGCTATAGCGATAGCATTGAGAATCTTACAATCTATTTCTAAACTTCTATCTTTTCTATGCACAGATTTATCTCAATCAATACACATAACTGGCTTCCTTTAAGAAGAAATCCGTCTGAAAATCTGGTGCAGGCTGTCGTAATGAACGCTTCTCCCAGATTCCAGCAAAGTCTTCATCCTCATTGTATAGCTCTTTCAAACATTCAAACCCAATGATTGTGCTTTATAATGAGATCAACAGCAAAACTCTTTGACTTAAAGCATAGAAAACTTTATATCTACTCCAGATTTGTGACAAATTATGAAATTGAATTGTTCAAAGTAGGATGCCCATTTTGCATGCATCTTGTTTATATACTTTTTGTTCTTGAAGTATTGGAGTGATTGATGATCCGAAAAGAGTACGAAGTCATTTGCTATAAGTTAGCTCTCCCATGACTTCAATGAATGGTACATTGCATATAACTCATATTCATATGTAGACCACTTTTGTCGTGTCTTATTTAACTTTTCACTGAAGAAGGCAATAAGTCTCTTTTCTTGTTAGATTACTGCTTCAATGTCTGATCTGCAAGCATCACACTCTAACTCGAAAACCTTCTCAAAATTTGAAAAAGCTAAGATGGGGGCATTTGTAAGATTCTCCTTAATGAGTGCAAAACTCTTTTGACTTCGTCCGTCCAAACAAAAAGGACCCTTCTTCTTCAAATAGTCTATCATAGACGCTACTAAAATACTTAAATTGCGAATGAATCACCAGTAGAAAGTGGCTAACCTATAAAAGCTCCTTACTTTAGTAACACTCTTTGGTGCGAGCCAATCTCAAATTGCCCCTACCCTCTCTTCGTCCACATGGATCCCTTGCGAACCGATGACGAATCCTAAGAATATCAGGCTTGTAGTTATGAAGTTGTACTTTTTTAAGTTGATGTACAACTCATTTTCTTGAAGAACGGTGAACACTTCCCCTAGATACTGCAGATGCTCGGTCTCGCTAAAACTGTAGATAAGAATGTCATCAAAGTGGACAACCACAAACTTGCCCAAGAAAGGTTTAAGAACTTGGTTCATCACCCTCATGAAAATGCTTGGTACATGGGATAGTCCAAAAGTATAACGCCCCGATCCCGTGGGTACGGAGACGTTATTGCAACGTATATATGCAGGTCAGAAATACCCTCACATATATATGCTAAGTAACAGTACAGGAAAGAATCATAGTACGGAAGTACGTAGTGTTATACATTTCAACAGAAAGTTACATGTACAGAGTTATCACTAAGATGTGACATAATATTACAAGTATATTACATTACCTAGAGGGCATAAAATTAAGATTTACAATACGAATAGTACAGAGGATTACTCATGAGCTGCAAGAGAATGTCGTAAGCCAAACAAGGGAACTTGAAGGGACTAGAGCTACAGTTGGTCGGCCTACTCCGTAAGATAAGCTTGATCTTCTGGAGAAGGATTCACACAGTCCAAGCTTCAAGGTCTGAACATGGGAGTCCAGGGGAGTCAGAAAGCTGCCCAACAAGTGATAAGATGAGTGCTAAGTGGCATGCATAGACAAACACACGTATATCGATAAATCTGAGTAGAAAAGCATGTATCAAAAATCATGTCGTGAACACAGACACACAAAAGCTGGAAATGAGATACCAAGTAATATAATGATGACAAAGCCATGTCAACAGTCAAGAGACGATCAAGGTATATTAGTAATATAAATAGTAATAATAGTAATAAACATCGATAAATCAAACAAATGCAAAATCTGATAAAATAAAAGCAAGTAAAACCAGTTGTATAACCCAGTATGACTTTATGAAACTAGTACGTCAAAGGAATAATCCAAATAAGGAAACCCTCATATATATACCTTTATCCCATATCACCATAATCTGAATATATACAACCAAAGTTGCAAAATGACATGAAATCTGATAAAACACCAATGGATTATATTTTAACATCTTACTCATCTGACTCATATGTCTAGGTATGTATACTAGCGTCCCAGCACACATATATCCACATTAGAATAAGCCGAGGTTGTTTATTGGAAACTAATAAGGAAATCAATGAATTATGTTTACAATGAATCCTGTGCATACTCGGAACCATGGCCCTTGATTGTCCGGTGGTAAACCAGAAGCCTGTCGTTAGGCATAACATGAGGGGAGGGTCTTATTGTATGCCCTGGAAAGGAGGTATAATAGTTGCACAACATCTTATACCATTGTAAACATAATCACAGTTGAAGTCCATCAGTTTTCTCTTTACCGGGTGTAAGTTATTTTTTATAGTTTATTATGTAATTATCAGTGTACGAGAATAAGCAGAGAATGTCAGGATTATCAGGAGTACAAGTTGTAACTAAATTTATATATCAGGATGTCAGGTACTACATTCCTGTAAAGTGATAATCATAAGTCATATATTAGCATGGCAAGAGTCAAGTAATTACATGTTGAGTGTCAGGTGATAACAGGCAGGTATCGGGTGTCAAGTAGTGACATGCCAAGTGATAATACAGCAAGTGTTAGCATATCAAGAAAAGCATGTCAAGCGATAACACAACAAATATTAATAGTTGAATAACACGATATAGGAAAACAACACCGATACAAGAAACCTGTACGAACACCAGAAAACATTCAATTTTTTGAAAAATAGTATAAATAAAGATTTTAAACTCTTCACAATTGTTAAATAAGGATTTACATAACTATCAAGCAGGTAAGAAGGTAAACTTGCAAGCGAACATCCAAGCGAAGCTAATATACAACACAAGATGCTATCACGCTCGATGTGGTTAGTGTTCGTCACATAATTAAATGCAGATAGCGAAGCATGCCTATGAACTCTATGCCACCGCACATGGTTAAGTCGCACTCACGGAGTGACTACGCTCGAACAGAGTTAGCGGTAAAGTGCTGACATTATGTCTGCCTACCAGGTATAGCGTACTAAAAGTCTAGAGGACTATAAATATCTCAGAGAGGTTAAGCCCAGAAGTTGTAGTATAGAACCGCAGAGCGGTTAAGCCCGAAAGCTAACGACCACGAAGGGTCGGCCATGCTTGATAAATAATAGATATCATAACATATATAATGTATAGGAATTTAAAGTACATTATTATAAACATTCGTCGCATCAATACAGTACAATACACCGGTACAGTACACTGTCTATAGTATACATGTACACACCCATCACGATACAAATTTACATGCCCACTAATACAAATATACAGTTCTAAAAATTACACAATTTACACAATAAAATACAAATCTCCCGTCGAAGTGGGGAAACCCAGAAAAGCGAGAACACTCACCTAAATCATTGAAAAACATAATGAAAATCTCGGACTCTGGATCTCCAAGTAACCAACGCGTGTACGTGTTCAAATATATGAAATATATATATAATATATATAAATAGAGAAAGTGGAATAGAGGAGAGAGAGTGTGAAAACACAGAGGGATAGAGCGAGAGAGAAGGAGAGGAAGAGAGAGATAGAGAGAGTTAGGGAGACAGAGAAAGAGAGACAGAGCATGAGAGAAAGAGAGTAGGAGAGAGTGGATAGAAAGAGGGTGAGAGTGAGAGAGGGAATCAGGGTGAGAGAGATTGGCAGAAGGTGAAAGAAAGAAAGAAAGAAAGAAAAGGAAAGAGAAAAGAAGAAGGAAGAAAGAAATAAAGAAGAAAGAAAAGAAAACAATAAAAGAAAAAGAGAGAAGAGAGAGCCGTTGCCGACCTGGCTTGACGGCGGCGACGGCGGCTCGAGGGAGGGGCGATTGGGAGTTGGAGGAGGAAGAGGAGGAGGGAGAGTTGGTGCAAGTGTATGGTAAATGGTGAAAACGGAGTTATTTGAAGTGGTGTTTCAGAAGGCGAGCAAATAAGGGAATGGTGGAGTTCATCAGAGGGAAGAGTTTGGTGAAAGTGGTGGTGGACGTGACGGTGCACACGGTGACGAAGGTGGTGGAGAAGATGATAATGGAGATAGGTTTCTTGGTGAAGAAAAAGGAAGAGTTGGTGGTGATGGTCTTTTCGTAGTGGGGAGAGAGGGAGAGAAGTTGGAGGAGGTTGGTTTGGTTAGTGTGGTCGCCGGCCAAGAGGGAGACATGAGAGTGGGCTGCAGTTTGAAGAAAGAAGAAGAAAATGAAAGAGGGTGAGAGAGAAAGAGGTATGTGTGTCTTTGTGTGTATAAAGAGTGGGGGTTATTGATTAAGATCCGCATTCATGAGACTCGTGTCTCTTAAAATCAGATCAGCGTCTGGCTATTTTGAGCCCAAATGTGGGGGTCAGGTCCGCGTTTGAAGAACGCTAAGAGTCGTGTTTGAAAGAGGAGAGAGAAAAAGTGGTTGGGATATTTTGAAAAATGCGTTGTTGAGAAAAATCGAGGAAAGAAAAGAAGGAAAAAAAAGAATAGGAAAAAGAATGAGTGGAGAAGAAAATTTGAAAAATAGAAAAATAAAAAAAATCTATATAAAACTCTAGAATCTGGGAAAACAACAGAAACATCGGGAAAGCCCTGAAAATGAAATAACTCAGAACGATCCCCAAAAATTCTCTAAAATAATAAATATTATTTTAAGTATGTGGTTTAGTCAAATTTTAGAAATTCAATCCTGTTTTCAAATTAAAACTCTTGGAATCTACCGGCGATACCTGTTGACACCAAATCTAGTCGAATTTTGATAAATTCAAGAAAATTCTCAAAAATGTATATAAATAGAAAATGATATTCTAAGAAGTAATATGAAAACAGTTTTTAAAATTTAACTTGATTTGTAAATTAAAAATCTGAGAATCAATCGACGGCATCAGTCGATACCAGTTTGAAGATCTTACAATTAAATTCAGAAAAATTTCATAAAATCATAAAAAATTTAAAATATTAGGAAACAATGTTTGAAATTAAAATCAGTTAAATCTGACTATTAAAAAGATTAATCAATCAATACACTGAGATTGGGTCCTTGGTTCATTCTTGAGTTGATTCTGAAATCTGGAAATCCGGATCCAAATATCAAACGAGGATATAAATAATCATAAAATAAAAATAAATACAAGAAAAAATTAAAAGAATATGATCAGAAAATCAGAATAAATATTTGAGTACATATTCTGAGAACGGGGTACTACAAAAAGGTATGACCAACCACTTGTACAGTCCTTCCGGAGTCTTGAACGTCGTCTTTCATTTATCTCCTGGCCTAATGCGACTCCTATGGTAGCTGTTCCTCAAATCAATCTTCGAAAACATGCAAGACCCTCCTAATTGATCCAACATATCATCAAGGCGAGATATCGTGAATTGATATCGGATAGTGGTCTTGTTGATGGCTCGGGTATCAAAGCACTTGCGCCAACTTTCATCCTTCTTTGATGTCAAAAGAGTCAGATTGCACATGGACTCATACTCTCTCTAATATGTCCTATCTGAATCAGTCTTCGACCTTCTCCGTTAGAACTTCACTCTCTTTTGGATTCATTTGGTAGTGTGAAAAATTGGGTAGACTTGCTCTAAGGATCAGATGTATGTGGTACTGGATATCCCCCAAGGGTGGCAATTTGTCCGGAAGATTGTCATGAACTATTCTTTAGAATTCTTCCAGCATCGGCTTCATCTTCTCAGGACTTCAATTGATGGGCCGACTTCTTATTTGACTACCAAGGTAAATCATTGCTTTATCTCCTTGGACTCTACCAATAACTGAAAGTACACCTAGAGGGGGGTGAATAGATGTAGTACTAATCTAATGAAGAATGATGCGAAATTTAAAACTTAATTGCTAACACACTATGTGTAAGCAAGAGTGAGCCCGAATTTTCTGTGAAAGGCTCTGGAACTACTCTCTAGATTCCTCTAAACTAAGAGTTGAGGTTCCTTAAAAGCTCTCTTGGTTAAACACAAGTGTGGGCACTCAAATAATACCAAGCATGTATATAATATGAGCAATGTAATAACGATGCAAGATATAAAGAGAGATAGAGTTGAGAGATAGTGGATCAAACAACATATATATGTATGTGTGTGTGTAGACTTATGTCATTCCAAAAGGATTTGAGCCGGATCCTTCCCACTCAAGTTCAACCCTCCGACATTCGGATACAAGATCCACCCCATTGAAATTGATCTATATTATTTCAAGTATCTATAAACCAAAAATCAAGTGTTTTGCCCATCCATCAAGTAGGAAAAAAACAAACAGCCTAAATAGTGAGTTGGTTAGTTTAACGATGTAGAACATTTGAAACCAAATAAATATTATATATATATATATATATATATATATATATATATATATATATATATATCAGAAATATGTATATCAGCTGACAGCTGAGAGTCCCTCTCAGCCTGCGGTGACGTGACACATTATGAGCCAAATAATTCGACAATCTAAAATGACATCCCGCTTTTGAAAATAATTGAAATTACTAAAAGCCCCAATCGTTTGTCTTTTCTTAGAATGTTGTATTAGTTTTATATTCTTTATTATTATTTTTTCTCCCCTTTTATATGTCTCTCTCTGTGTCTTCTCACGCTGTCAGATCTTGGTCGCTGTTTTGTAAAACAAATGGTTTGAAGATAAAATTTCATACTACGATTATGATCATAAAATTCAATTTTATATGATAATTTATTATTATGAATGCGACCAAAACTCACAGTCCAATTAAAATTTATTAATAAAAAGACTGCTATCTTGGAAAAATAAGTTATGAAATATTACGACCAAGGTCGCAGTGTTATCAAACAAAACTTTTTAAAAAGCCTGCTATTACATAAGACTGCGACCAATGTCGCAGTTTTCAGTCGCAGTCTTCTAACATCTTCGGTCGCACTCTTCTAACCATCTTAATTACTTAACTTTTGAGACCTTGTTAACTGCTTCAATTGACTATGTCTCTTGTTTCATAAGAATGCGACCATGGTCCAAGTATTCTATTTAGATTATTTAATAAAAGTATTATGACCAAGGTCGCATTGTTATCAAACAAAACATTCTCATAGAGATTGCTGTTATATAAGACTGCGACTGAAGTCGCAATCTTCTAATCATCTTAATTAATTAACTTACGAGATTATTGTCACTGCTTTAATTGACTGCGACTCTTATTTCATAAGACTGCGACCACGGTCGTAGTATCCTATTTAGCTTAGCAAGGTCGAAAAAATACTACGACTCTAATCGAAACAATAAAAAAAAGACTGTAATACTGCGACCAAAGGTCGCAATATAAAATAAAAATAAATCTAAAAAATGAAAATGATATTAAAAATTTAAATCCAAAATTTTTCTTTTCAGAAACTGTGACTTTGATTGTAGTTTCAGAAAACAAAAAAATAAAATAAAATAAACTGTTTAAGTCGCAGTAATAGATTTTTATTGTGATTAAAACATCTTTCAAAAAAAAATTTGAACATTAATGCGACCATGGTTGCATTCTTTTAAAATAATTTATTTTTCTAAAATTTATAATCAAGATCTATAATTTTTTTGTTTGAAAAAATCAAAATTTTCAGATCTTTAAATTTTTTAGTGGAGGAACAGTTGTAGTCAGGTTAAAAGTGAAACTGAGGGTATTTTAGTCATTGGGTAATGAAAAGTGGTTCAGGGTCTTCTTTTACCGCCTAAATTTTTGACTTCTCTGTAGCTAATATGAATCTACGTCATGCTGGCTGAGAAACTCTCTCAGCTGTCGGCTGAGGTACAGTAACCCCTATATATATATATGCATAGTTTCAAACATGAAACAAAGCATTTGAGAAGAGATCAGGAAACAAGTTCAGCAAGAGTACCTTCATTTGCTGTTTCAGCCTCATCTGCCCCCTTGTCCTATACCGAATATCGAAGATGAAAGTTGCTCTGTTTCAAGACAAGTTGCCAAAATTCCAGCGGTAATCTTATTTATTAATTATAATTTATCACATAAATATTTTATTAATTTTATGTTTATTAATTTATGTCAGAGTGGTAATTTTATATGTGAATTGGTCATTGACCCCCATAAAGTAGTTGTGATGTGGAGGTATGCTAATGAATGTCAATTAATTCACTTTGACCACTTGGAGAGGATTGCTATAGAGCATGCATCGTGATTCTATTGGACTATTCTGCACCGTTATCATTTTCTAAGATATCAGTGCCGTCAGTGAATCGGTTAGTACTTATGTTTCATGGCTAAGGAGACTTGTCAATTTGGATCCACAAGTATGTTATCAAAATTTAAGTACATCTTAATTTTATTATTTTATTAATGACAATGATATTGTGACAAACAACGACTAAAGGGGCTAAAGAGAAGGAGGTGACACCTCCTTTGGCTGCGAGGAGAATTCCCTCATATCAGTCGGCCAACCAACCACAACCTACTAGGGTTGAAGATGCTAACTCACAATTCAAGGTACTGAAAATGTTTATAAATGTGATGGGAAATGATTACACCATTTCAATACTTATGCCAGAAATAATCATGGAACACGATCACATGATTTACATCGATAAGTATGAGATCATGCAGTTCTACTCCAGAAATGAGATAGGCAGGTCTATCATTTTCGTTTACATTTAGTAAGTCATTAATATTTATTAATTTTTTTAAATTAAATATTTTTAAGTTTTATAATTGATAGTTTGTGATTTTTTTAGGTTTTTGTTTAACTAGTGTGTGGAAGCGGGAATAACTCAAAATTATGGTTTTAATTGTCCAAATTTTATCGCTGTCGCTATGGGGTACAAAGGCTAACGATAGAGTTACAAAAGCCAAATATATCACAACCACAATGCAAGGAAACATACCCGGATGTTTATTTTATGCCACATAATACAGTGCAAGTAACTCATATTTTATAATAAAATTTAATTGTTATTTTTATTTATTTCTTTATATGAATTTTTCTTAGAGATCACATTAGATAGTATGTGTGGTTGACCCTCACAAGTATATATATATATTGGTTATGTTTATTGTGGGGCAATATGTGAGAACATATTAAGACCGTGATTAATATGTGAGTGTTTAATACTTGTATTTTTTCCATTAGATCTATTCAAAAAAATTAATCTCTATTAATATATGAATATTTAATATTCCAAATTTATGAAAAGAGCCCTCTTCATATTCATCTCAACAAGTGGAAATCAAAATATATGGCCTTCACAGAAACCTAAATGGAATATTATTAATGTATTTTTATTTAGTTTTTTATATTTATTTAAAAATTAATAATGTTTAAACTATATATGTATTAATATGTTACATACCCGGATGTTTATTTTATGCCACATAATACAGTGCAAGTAACTCATATTTTATAATAAAATTTAATTGTTATTTTTATTTATTTCTTTATATGAATTTTTCTTAGAGATCACATTAGATATTATGTGTGGTTGACCCTCACAAGTGTATATATATATATATATATATATATATATATATATATATATATATATATATATATATATATATATATATATATGAGAGAGAAATGTAAATCAGCTGACACAGGAGGCAACTCCCTCCTATGTCGCACTCAAAAATCATATTTTTCGAGTAAATTTTCAAGATCCGACCGCACATTATCATATTCATATTCTAAAATATATACATATAAAAAATCAAGTGATTTGAAATACATTTACTCATTGATCTAATCGTTCCATTTTGTTCTATTGTTAAAAAACCGTTATGTTTGAACCCAAAGAAAATGGAGTAAACAAACTTCAAATCACTTTATTTTTTATATGTGTATATCTTAGAATATGAAGATGATAATGTGTGGTCGGATCTTGAAAATTTACTCGGGAAATTGATTTTTGAGTGCGACATAGGAGGGAGTTGCCTCCTGTGTCAGCTGATTTACATTTCTCTCTCTCTCTCTCTCTCTCTATATATATATATATATATATATATATATATATATATATATATATATATATATATATATATATATATATATATATATATATATATATTGGTTATCTTTATTGTGGGGCAATATGTGAGAACATATTGAGACCGTGATTAATATGTGAGTGTTAAATACTTGTATTCTTTTCCATTAGATCTATTCAAAAATTAATCTCTATTAATATATGAATATTTAATATTCCAAATTTATGAAAAGAGCCCTCTTCATATTCATCTCAACAAGTGGAAATCAAATTATATGGCCTTCACAGAAACCTAAATGGAATATTATTAAGGTATTTTTATTTAGTTTTTTATATTTATTTAAAAATTAATAATGTTTAAACTATATATGTATTAATATGTTAATCTAATTCTTGTAGGACTCGATAGCATTCAGTGTGGATACTACGTTATGCAGATGACGAGGGAATCATTCAATCTTAAATGAATGTTATTCCAATATAGGTATAATCCTCTACGTCCGAGCTTTTTTATTAGTATTAGATTTAAAAAAAATATTTCAATATGTTTGCAGTTCAATTCTAGTAAAACATATACAGAATATGAAATCAATGAAATTTGGGAGGAGCGTGCGGATATTTGTTTAAATCATTTTAATAGTAAGTATTTTCGATAATACTTTAGTTTCTACATATTTTAAGTCGGATACTTGTGATAAAGTTTTATTCATTCTAATTACAAATTAAATCTCAAAAGGAAGAGTACTTGTGTAGGTCCTGCTTCTTCAACTTTAGTGTGGTTCTCCAAAAGTTTGCTTATAAAGACATGTATGTTGCGGTAAGTCTTTTTATTTATACTTGACCTTAATATTTTTTTTTGCCTTCTATTATTAAGTTTATGTCTATGGATGTTTTTGGCTCAAATAGATTCCAAACATATTGGGATTTAACTCGGAGTAGTACAAATGGTGTTGTATATAATCTACAAGGATGCTAAGGTGAAAGAGAAAATATTTTGGTGCAAATACAATTAGCTTCACTCTCATTTTAGTGCATGCATGTTTCTTTTGGTGCATGGGTCAATTTGGTGCATATTGTTTTAGCCCTCATTTTGGTGCATGTAGTTTTAGCTCTCATTTTGGTGCTTGTTTCTTAAGTGCTTCAAGTAGTATTGGATTTGTATTTGGATATATATTAATGTATTGGATGCAAATGTGTATTTGGATATATATGCATGTATTGGATGAATGTACAGGCCGATATATGTATTTGATGAATGTATAGGTCGGATGTGTAAATTGTTTGCATGTACAGTGATTTTTGTATTGGTTTTAATTATTTATTTGAAAATCCCACTTTACGCGTCGGTTATTATATATAACAACCTGAAAGGAAACATTTTGTGCCGGTTCTATAGTACCGATGCGAAAGGCTAGACCTTTTAGGGCGGTTATATAAAATAACCAATGAGAAGGGCGGCCTTTCAGTCGGTTAGAACTGACACGAAAGGTCTGAATCCGACGCAAAACATCCAACTTTTCACGTCTCCTGGATACGCGTCGGTTTTATGACTGACGTTGTTTCTTTTCTCGTCGGATTTAATCCGATGCAAATTTAGTGTGAAAAAGTAAAAGAAATTCTCCAGCATATCTAAAATATGAATTCTTTGTGGTGAATATAGAATTAGAAGAGATTAAGATTAAGTAGGGATAACAGAGAGAAACAATATATAATAGCTATGGTGAGAACTGGTACAAGTCGGGTGGGTTTCGGATATCCTACCATGAATATTTGGGATCGGTTTTTGTTCCTTTTGATAGGTTTGGGGTTGGGTCGGGACCAAATAATCGGGTAAAATTCACTTGTTACATAATACATCTCTTATGACTGATAGTGAGTCATGTTAGTTTCGGATATATCCTTCGTGTCCTGTTTAGGATCAGGTCAGGACCGGAAATGGGTAAAATCCCCAGTCCTATCTATGGTGCTCTGGGACATTATAATGATTAACTCATATAGTTAAATTTTGTCAGAGGTAACTTTTAAGAAATGCATACACTACCAATGAGCATTTTGTTCCTCTACAAAAATATTCTATGTTAAAAGATTTTCTCTTTAGTATCACAGTACGTTTATGGCAAAGCTAAGGATTCTAATGACCTTCATAGGTATCATAAGCAACTTGTGGAGCAAAGTTGTGCGCAAGGGACAACAACCTCTCTGAGGAACCCGCCCACTTGGCGGAGACATGATGCAGTCGGAGAAGCAACCAACACGTTAAGAACAACGAACAACAGAGAAAAGCAATCAACACAATATTTAATGAGGTTGGCAACGTGCCTATGTCCTCGGGGCAAGAGAGAGAGATTTTATTGATTCAACAATCAATACAAACTAATACAGAGAGAAACTTTTCAGGAGATTCTTAGGGATACAGTACATGAGGGCTCTAGCCCCTATTTATAACCACAGAGTCCCTGGATCTAAGGAAACCCAGATTGAATTCGATCTCATTCAGAAAAGAAATCCGAATCCCAAAAGACAGCAGAAAACGCGTCTGTCGGTCGACCGGCCCATGCCACGGTCGACCGCGCTGGTCGACCGCGCGTAACCGAGAGCAACCTGCTTTCAGTCGGTCGACCAGGCCAGTCGACCGCTCTCTGCCACAGTCGACCGGGCGGTCGATCGGGTTAACCTTGTGCACGTCGTGCACGCCGGTCAACCGGGCGGTCAATCGGCCTCCTCCACCGGTCCACCGGGCGGCCGACCGGGAGCACAATCTGGCCTGCTCAATGCTCCGTTTCTTGCTCCTTTGATTTCCGATCTCTGTGCTAACTTCCTCTACTCCTCTATCTCCTCTCTCCCTACAATTCTCTACTTTGGTGAAGATTTTCCAAATGTGAGCCGATCTCCAACGAACTCCAGTCTATCACCTGACGAAATCGACACACGATCTCGGCGAAATTGACACACGATCTCGGCTTGCGCGCTCCGGACGAAATCGACACAAGATCTCAGTGAAATTGACACACGATCTCGGCTTGGAATCTGTAGCTCAGCTATCAACTAGGATGCACCACACATACCTTTCCTATACTTCACCTTAGGAAAACTTTCATACATGCCGATCACCGAACGTGTCTCTCACTCAGCAACTACATGACCTCATGAAGAACTCATCATGAGTCAATACTGATTCTCCAATTGACTGGCTCTATCCAGTCTACATGTCTTCAGCTGACGGTCCAACCAAGTCTGAGTAGAGCACACTGAACACCATCATCGGCTTCAACAACTGGATGCATACCCCTCCTATGCAAGCTCAACTGTTCATCGAGATCATAACGCTTCACCTCTACGTGAAGTCCAACTCTTCACCTCTACATGAAGTCCAAAACATCTTCTCGAGAATCCAAACAACTTCATATAGGTTGCATCACCAAAAGTGGCTGCGCCTTTACGGCTGCCTACGTACCTTGCTCAAAGGATCAAGCCAACCTAGTTCATTCAAATGAGCTCCATCAAGCTCAAGCACTTGTACTTGAATCTTCAGCAGCGAACCTATCGGGCTGAGTCATATGAACCTCCTCGCTACCGTCATGGAGAACAACGGCCTTCAACTTGAGCTTATCGCAGACACAAGTTTGAGATTCATGCTTCTTTACCCACGAGCGTGGTTTTACCTTAGTTCTAATGGCTGCAAACAACTCGACATTCTCATCAATGTCTTCAGCCTGTTCAGTATCAACTATGGCTACCTGATCTCCACCTGGTATCACATCTGGTGAAGTCTTCACTGATACGAACCAACTGGAGATGGCGGAGTAGGATCAACCTCCACCTGCTGCGATACTTCCTTGGTCTCCATCCTCTCCACCTGCTGAGAGACGGTAAACATCAACACTGAAGTCTCATCAAATGTGACATGCCGACTCAACACGATCTTCTTATTTTCGGGGTCCCATAACTTGTAGCCTTTCATATTTCTGTTGACACCCAAAAATATAAACTTCTTTGCTCGCGGATTCACCTTGTCATCTTTGGCACTGAAATAGGTCGGACTTCCAAATTTTCGCAGCAAACCATGATCTTGAGCAGCTTTCCCAGACCAAATTTTCAATGGAGTTTTACCTCCTATCGCAGTCTATCCATTTATGAGATGGCTAGCATACACAATCGCCTCAGCCCAAAACGATTTGTCTAATCCTGTATTAGACAACAAGCACTGAACCTTCTCCAGCAAGGAACGGTTTGTTTCCTTAGCCAGCCCATGTATACCTTCTGTGAAGTGAGTACCAATACCAGTGTTCTGGCCATATCGTAGGAATTGGTTCAGATCTCTTTCAACATTACTAATCTGTAGCTCCTTGATCTTCCTACCTGTCTGCTTCTCCATTCTTCCTTTTCACTTCACCAACATATCTAGGGCTTCACACCTTTATCTCAAGGGATATATCCAACAAAGCCTAGATAAACTATCAATAAAAGAGACAAAGTACCTGTGACCTCCAAGCGATGCAGTCTTAGCAGATCCCCAAACGCTTACGTGAACACAATCAAGAAGACCTTCTGAGCGGTGAGTACTGGTGCTAAATTTCACCTTCTTCTTATCCAGAACGCTGTGTTCACCCTCCAAGTTGTAGGTAGCAACACCTTCCAATGATTCCTTTTTTTGCCGGAGCTTGCGTAGACTTTTCACCTCCATGTCCGACCTTCACCTGCCAGACCTTTGTGCAACCATCATCTAAAGAAGTAGAAGTCTCCACCTGACCTGTAACCGTACTACCCTACAAGTAGTAGAGATTGTCCCGACGGACGCCCTTCATCACCACCATTGAGCCTTTGATCATCTTGAGAACACCATCTCGTACAGATATCACAAGACCCAATGCTTCCAAAGCGCCAACAGAGATAAGATTGAAAAACACCTAGAGGGGGGTGAATAGGTGTACGTGCTAATCTAATGAACAAAATGCGCTAAATGCGGAAGCTAATGCAAATTTTGCAACACACTTAGTACAATCAACAAGTGTAGCTGAATTCCCCGCGAAGGGCTCTGGACTAACTCCTCTTGATTCCCCTAGATATGGGTTGAGGTGCTATGTGAAGCTCTTGTTGATTAAGTACAAGTGAGGCACACACAAACAACCAAGCATATAAGATAGTGCAATATAAATGACGCAAGGTACAACACAAACAAATAAGATATGTATGATATGAATGATGCTTTGCACAAAATAAAGAGAGAGAGAGAGAGATATTGGATCAAACGCAAACACAAGGATATGTTTCGAGGTTCGAGCCCCTAGCTCTACATCCCCGCCTACACCACCGTGTAGGATTTTCAATCCACTATCTCCCACCGAGGGAACCTCTACCAAAGAGGATTTGTTACAACTCTAGGAGTACCAAACTCCTCTCTCAAACAACCACCTCACAACCGAGGGGTAGGCCCGTAGCCAATACAATAACCAACACCTCTACCGAAGAGGGTTTACAAACCAAACTCCACCTCTCACTAGAGGGAGCAAACCACAAGCCTCAACCTCTACCAAAGAAGGAGCAAACACCAACCCAATACAACAACCTCAACCTCTACCAAAGAGGGAGCAACTCAAGAAATCAAGGGTTTACAACAAGTGGTATATCTCAACCACAAACCTCTTTCCTTTTTCCACAAACAAAAGATCCTAAAAGAATAGGATAGGTGATAGCTCAAGTGTGAAAAACTAGGTGTTTGGAAAACAAGGACTCAAAGAAAATACTTGGGAAAACTCTTGTAAAAGATAGAAAATGAAAGCCAAGACAAATCTCCCAAAATTCTCTTTTCTTTGATTTTCCAAAACCTAAAACAATAAGATTGGAAGTTTAAAGCCCAAAAACTCTTTTGAAAAACTTGTTTTAAACTCAGGGAAACTGGAAATTTTTCTCTTGTAAAAACCTTGTCAAAACAGCCCAAGAGATGGGGTATTTATACCTCCATCAGAAAACTAGCCGTTAGGCTGATGTGGCAGCCTGACAGGCTTGACGGTCGACCGCCCGGTCGACCGCCAACGGTCATATTTATGACCGTTGGGCAAACCCAGTCGACCGGCACGGTCGACCCAAACAAACAGAGAGCAATGCTCTCAAACCCGGTCGACCCAAGCGGTCGACCGTCCCCCGTGTCTGCCAAACGTGCACAGATCTGTGCACGTCAGTCGACCGACCCGGTCGACCGACTTCATCCCAAGTCGACTAGGTCAGTTGACTAGTCGACTGGTTGAAGCCTGGAACAGAAATCTGGGTCAGAAAAACAGTTTAAAAATATTTTGTAAAATCTTTTAAGTCTTCTAAAAATCCACAAAACTTGTTTTAACATTTTATATTGAAACACAAACTTGTGATAAAAATTTCAAGACATATATCAATCATATCAATTCATTTTTTAGTCTTGCAAATTTTATCAAAAACAAAACTTATATTTTTATCAAACTTGATTTTTCAATACATGAATAAGATAGTCAAAATAAGTTTGTATAGGAAGTGTAAGCATGTATGTATAACTAGAATACATCTACTATACATATAAACCATGTGAACTTATTTTGATCAATCTATTCATGAAAACACATATCGATTAAACTAAAAACCGAAAAACCAATATCCAAACATAAAACTTGTGTGTGTTGTGCACTTGAGCATATCAACTATACTAAGCTTTACAAATGAATCTAAAACACACTAAACTCTATGATACCTAAGTCTTCTTGACGATCCTCATCTTCAAGGCGACTTGGTCCAAACTCTGTGATCCATGAGCTTGGCAAGGTATGATCTTGATGCTTGAGCCCTGGATTCACCATGAAAAGCTTCTAAACTCCTTGTTGAAGCTAATCACCAACTAATATCTTGATTAATGATCTGAAACTAAAATCACAAGATTATTAGTAAACATAACTACATGAGTTAATCATCATCAAAACTAGGGTGGAAGGCCTTTGGGCCAAAAATCTCCCCCTTTTTGATGATGATAAAACTCATGAAGTTATATATGCATGGATTAAAGTTAAGCTTCAAAGAAGCTCCCCTTAACTCATGCATAAACAAATAAACATAATATGCAATGAATATTAAACATGAATGCATAGATATGCATAAACAATAAAGAGGTTCTAGATACCAATGAAATGTTCAAAAATAAAACATGCTCTAGATACCAATTAACATTAAACTATATTAAACTTAATATATGCAAAAACATAAATATGCATATATCAAACTCATAAACTCAAAATCTTTCTCCCCTTTTTGTCAATCATCAACAAAGGGGTAAACAATCAAAACAATAAAATGAGGGGTAAAAATCTTTCTCCCCCTTTTTGTCAATCAAAACAATAAAACAATGTTCTCCCCCTTTTGTTTAAAAACAAAAATAAGGTCAATAAGGGGTGACAATCAATTAGGATATCAATTGAAAATATGTCAATGAAGCATCTTGATACCAATTAAAAATAAACAAAGATCAATAAATGTTATATGCTATATACATTCATGAAGAGGAAGACGCTAAGTTAGCTTCCCTACACATATGCATTACGTGAAAGAGGGATGTTAAGCCCTAATTCACATAACACACATTATGTAATGCATAAGAGGAGATGTGAAGCTCCCCCTACACACGTGTACCACATAAAGAAGAGATGTTAAGCTCCTCAATACAAGATACACTCAACATGAATCTATATGTAGAAGAGATGTTAAGCTCTCCTTGCATATAATCAATACAAATCAAAACTTTTGTATTTTACTTTAAACAAAAATTTTTAGATACCAATTTAAAACACAAGACATCTTGATACCAAAAGATAGTATTTTTCTTTTTAAGTCATATAAACAATTGAAATGACTATTTTCTATCATAAAGTAAGGGAGCGAAAAACTAAATACCAATTGAAATATGAAAATCGAATTTTCTCCCCCTTTATGAATACCAACAAAAACTTATGCGTAGGCTTGAAATAAGATACCAATTGAAAACTAAATCAATTGAATTAATAGTTGAAGCTCAAGCTCTAGCATAAACAATATTTGTGCTCAAGATATAGAAATATAGTAGCACAAATAAAACAAGTATATGTGTATGAAATAGAATGAGTACCAATCACCAATAGATGATACCAATTGAAAGTATACATACACAATAAACATATGAGTATACAAAAAGATCAAAATGATATCAATTGAAAGAGTTCAATGATACCAATTGACATAACAATAATAGCATGTGTATACCTCATAACACAACGAAGAAAACGAACTAGTTAAAATGAAAAATTTTGTTCATTAGTACGAAATCCTTCAAGTAAGGAATAAAACAAAATAGTTTTTCATAAAACATGAAATCCACAAGATAATCAACACTCTAATTCAATTAGGCATAAATATGACTCATGAAACAAAACATAAGTAAATATAGAAAGTGAGTGTACAAATAAAGTGTGAATATCATAATCATGAAAATTTTTCATTAAGCTCAATTATTCCTTAAACATGAAAACATGAAAACATAAAAATCATCAAAACTTATTTAATCTTCAAGGCATATGTATGTCTAATACAAACTAAAGTATACATACATATCCAAAATATAAAGAGCCCACAAATTATATATGCATGAAGGCACGTGGCTCAAAAAGATGTATATGTATATGAATAGTTTGGACAAGGTGGACATATACATGAAGTTAAATATAAACACATGAAAACATGAATAACTAAATTTTCATTTAAAAACAAATTTCATTTTAAGGTATATGTATGATTTGTCAAACATGAAGTATACATACATATCCCTAAACACAAGTAAGTCCATATATAGATTTGCATGAAGGGCAAATGACTCAAGGGGTATACATGTATATCTTATAGTTTGACAAAATACAAACATATACATGAAGTGAAACACACAATCATAAAACAAATCCAAAAATAGGAATACAAGTTTAAAATGCATGAATCATCAAAACTAGACTATACTAGCACATCTAATGGGTTCAAATAAGCAATCAAGCCCAAACATATATAGATTTATTTGTGGCCCATTATATGCACAAGTATAAATCCTACTCTTAATGAAAACTAACATTTAAACATATATTCAAAACATGAAGCATCAAAAACAAGATAAAAAATCAACATGAAAAGCAAAAACATGATTATTATGAATGTCCACATGTTATTAGAAATATGATATACGCAATAGCAACCATATAGTGAGAACACAAAAGAGTTATCCATATTAAACATGGGTGTCTCAAAATAACTAAACATGTATATCACTAATTTAATAAACATGGCATTTTCATAGTAATCAACAAACATCGAAACATGCTATGAAAGATAAACATGGAAAGCATGTAAACATAAGGAGTTAGAGATTCGATACCAAAACCAATGAGGGCACCGCTCTAGTTCTCCAAACCAAGGTGGTCCTCCCACCAAACATCCCTTGAAAGTGATGCATCCAATTGATTTACTTTAAGTTTGGAACGCATCCCCTCCAAGGTACCTTCACTCTCACGTCATGTGAGAGCCCACACCTACATTAAACAAAGGAGAGGTGGTCTTTGGTACCCATACTTTATTGGTCCATGGGGGTTAGTACCTTCTCTAACCTAAACAAAATTCTTTGCTAAATTTACATTATGTAATCTATCAAAGAAAAATTTAGCAAGGTGGCCCATACGTCCACAATGTGTACAAGTGTACACATGAGCATACATGGTGTGATGGTGTCCGTGAGGAGCATGTGTATGCCGTGGAGGGTGTGCATGCATAAAGGATGGAACTTGTTTCTTTCGAACCAAGGATTCCAAGCATGTATGGTTCATGGTACATTGGCTCATAGTAGAGCCCAAACAATCCATTTTCTTCTTCAACAAACAAATATCATCATTAATCTTAGAAGAAGTGTGGCATGCAATAGGTGAAGTGTGTGATACTACCCTAGCATGGCAAACATGTGTATCAATCTTATTTTGCAAAACATCATTTTTCTTTAAACAAACATTTAAATCATTTGAAATAGAAATAATTTTGTTTCAAAACAATATTCTCTTTTAAAACAAAATCAATTTTTGAAGACAAAACATCATTATTTTTCACAAGAGTTTCACAATCATTTTTAGATTTTAAAACTTTATTTTCTTTTAGGGCAAGATCAAGTTGAGACCTTAATGAATCCCTCTCATTAGAAATCTCCTCTTTCTCTTGCAAAACAACATCAAGTCTAGCAATCAAATTTTTATTATCATTGTTAAGGCCTAGACTTTTCTTTTTCAACAAATTATATTTTTCAATAAGTTTTTCACAAGCAATAGATAGTTCTTCATTTAAAGCATGGGGATCAACAAAATCATTTGAAGAACTAGCACAATCATTACTATCTAGTTGAGATTCCGAAAGTACCTCAAGGGAGTCATTCCTTTGGACCGTTAGCATTGTTGTGGCTCGGATTCATCTCCACTAGATTCCTCTTCTTGTTGGATAGGCGTTTGAAGCTTGGAGGTGGTGGTTGTTGTCAACTTGTTCCACACTGCAAAAGCGGAATCAAGGTTAGAAACACTCAAAAGATATTCTTTAGGTAATGTGCTTCTAATGGCCTCAAGGGCTTGTGCATTGGCCCCTATATGATTGCGATCTCCAAGATAGTATTTCTTGGTGGCCGCAAGAAAGACATGCAAACCTAGGGTCTTCAAATAACAACTCATCATAACCTTCCAAATCTCAAGTCTAGAAATATCAAACATAGGAGGGCTATCCATGAGGGCAAACAAGCAAATGCAAATGAGATTAGCCTAAAATGAGGATCTTTAATTCTAGGTTGTTAGACCCAAAATCAGAGCACTTGGCTCTGATACCAATTGAAAAACACCTAGAGAGGGGTGAATAGGTGTACGTGCTAATCTAATGAACTAAATGCGCTAAATGCGGAAGCTAATGCAAATTTTGCAACACACTTAGTACAATCAACAAGTGTAGCTGAATTCCCCGTGAAGGGCTCTGGACTAACTCCTCTTGATTCCCCTAGATATGGGTTGAGGTGCTATGTGAAGCTCTTGTTGATTAAGTACAAGTGAGGCACACACAAACAACCAAGCATATAAGATAGTGCAATATAAATGATGCAAGGTACAACACAAGCAAATAAGATATATATGATATGAATGATGCTTTGCACAAAATAAAGAGAGAGAGAGATATTGGATCAAACGCAAACACAAGGATATGTTTCGAGGTTTGAGCCCCTAGCTCTACATCCCCGCCTACACCACCGTGTAGGATTTCCAATCCACTATCTCCCACCGAGGGAACCTCTACCAAAGAGGATTTGTTACAACTCTAGGAGTACCAAACTCCTCTCTCAAACAACCACCTCACAACCGAGGGGTAGGCCCGTAGCCAATACAACAACCAACACCTCTACCGAAGAGGGTTACAAACCAAACTCCACCTCTCACTAGAGGGAGCAAACCACAAGCCTCAACCTCTACCAAAGAAGGAGCAAACACCAACCCAATACAACAACCTCAACCTCTACCAAAGAGGGAGCAACTCAAGAAATCAAGGGTTTACAACAAGTGATATATCTCAACCACAAACCTCTTTCTTTTTCCACAAATAAAAGATCCTAAAAGAATAGGATAGGTGATAGCTCAAGTGTGGAAAACTAGGTGTTTGGAAAACAAGGACTCAAAGAAAATACTTGGAAAACTCTTATAAAAGATAGAAAATGAAAGCCAAGACAAATCTCCCAAAATTCTCTTTTCTTTGATTTTTTCCAAAAACCTAAAACAATAAGATTGAAAGTTTAAAGCCCAAAAACTCTTTTGAAAAACTTGTTTTAAACTCAGGGAAACTGAGAATTTTTCTCTTGTAAAAACCTTGTTAAAACATCCCAAGAGATGGGGTATTTATACCTCCATCAGAAAACTAGCCGTTAGGCTGATGTGGCAGCCTGACAGGCTTGGCGGTCAACCGCCCGGTCGACCGCCAACGGTCATATTTATGACCGTTGGGCAAACCCGGTCGACCGGCACGGTCGACCCAAACAAACAGAGAGCACTGCTCTCAGACCCGGTCGACCCAAGCGGTCGACCGTCCCCATGTCTGCCAAACGTGCACAGATCTGTGCACGTCGGTCGACCGACCCGGTCGACCGACTTCATCCCAAGTCGACTAGGTCAGTTGACTAGTCGACTAGTTGAAGCCTGGAACAGAAATCTGGGTCAGAAAAATAGTTTAAAAATATTTTGAAAAATCTTTTAAGTCTTCTAAAAATCCACAAAACTTGTTTTAACATTTTATATTGAAACACAAACTTGTGATAAAAATTTCAAGACATATATCAATCATATCAATTCATTTTTAAGTCTTGCAAATTTTAGCAAAACAAAACTTGTATTTTTATCAAACTTGATTTTTCAATACATGAATAAGATAGTCAAAATAAGTTTGTATAGGAAGTGTAAGCATGTATGTATAATTAGAATACATCTACTATACATATAAAGCATGTAAACTTATTTTGATCAATCTATTCATGAAAACACATATCGATTAAACTAAAAACCGAAAAACCAATATCCAAACATAAAACTTGTGTGTGTTGTGCACTTGAGCATATCAACTATACTAAGCTTTACAAATGGATCTAAAACACACTAAACTCTATGATACCTAAGTCTTCTTGACGATCTTCATCTTCAAGGCGACTTGGTCCAAACTCCGTGATCCATGAGCTAGGCAAGGTATGATCTTGATGCTTGAGCCTTGGATTCACCATGAAAAGCTTCTAAACTCCTTGTTGAAGCTAATTACCAACTAATATCTTGATTAATGATCTGAAACTAAAATCACAAGATTATTAGTAAACATAACTACATGAGTTAATCATCATCAAAACTAGGGTGGAAGGCCTTTTGGCCAACAAAGATTCCTTTTGAGTTAAGGTACATACCTCACCTCCTTCAATTCTCGTACTATCCCATCTTTCATCTTGATATGGACTGTACCCATCCCTTCTATATTATACGGATGATCATCACCCATGACCGTGTAACATCCATCTAGCTTCTCAAAACTAGAAAACCAGGCCCTGTTCAGGCACACATGATAGGTGGCTCTGGTATCTAAGATCCACTCAGTATTATCTGAGTTACAAATAGTAGGAGTAGTAATAAAGAGAGAATACCTATGAGTCTTCATCCGATCCATCCGACTGTGCGAGATTCGCCTCGGTGTTTGACTCCACCTTCTTACCTTGGCTTTGGGCAATCAACTTTCTAGTGCCCAAGTTTCTTGCACAAGGCGCACTGATTCCTGTTCAGATCTCTGAAGCCTGATCTGGACTTCGATCTTAGCTGATCATCTCTTCCCTTCCTATTGGAACTTCTGCCTCTTACCTCCAATGCCTCTGCTATTATGCTTCTCGAAGAAGACACTCTATCTTGTCTCCTTGGTTCATAACTCACAAGAGTAGCAGACACCTCACTGTAGTTAAGAGATTTCCTTCCATTGAGCAATGTAAGAGTAAAGGTCTCATACTCTTTCCTAGGAAGAGAGTTTAAAAGAATTACCATCTTATCCTCTTCACTGGTCTCCACATCCACATTAACTAGATCTGTAAGAAGCTTCGTGTAGCGATTCAAGTATTCATTGATGGAGCATCCTCTTTGCATCTGAAAACCATAAAACTTACTCTTCAACTGCAATCGCGATTTTATGCTTTTCGTCAGATACTTCTTCTCTAGGATCTCCCACAGCTGCCTCGCAGATGTCTCATGCAACACCTGATACTTGATGTCTTGTGTCAAACAAGACCTGATCAAGCTACACGCTGAACGGTTCATCTTGTCCCAATCTTCTTCCGTTGTTAATGCACGCTTCTTCTCTAAGCGCAGAGTGTCTTCGAGATTTGATGCCGTCAGCCATCCATCACCTCACACCTTCACATACCAAAACTGTTCGTGCTGTTGAACTTCACCACATCAATCATTGGATATGGATTCATGGATCTCACCGACGTACTTTCTTCAGCCATCTTCTCAACTGATTCCTCAAAGCAATGCGGAAACAAACGAAGTTAGATAAAACAAACTAGATAAAGACAGGATCTTTATCACCACGCGAAACCGAAGAGTTTCCAAAACTATCTACTCCTTCGAATTGATTCCTCGAGCAATCTACACGCTGTTTTGAGATCGACACACGATCTCACAAACAGTCCCAACGCCGCTCCGAGATCGACACACGATCTCCGCCAAATAGCAACTGATGCCCTTCGGAATCAACATACGATCCCACGACTAATCTGGGTGCTCTGATACCAATTGTTGTGCGCAGGGGATGATAACCTCTCTGGGGAATCCGCCCACCTGACGGAGACTTGATGCAGCCGGAGAAGCAACAAACACGACAAGAATAACGAACAATAGAGAAAAGCATTCAATACAATATTTAACGATGTTCGGCAACGTGCCTACGTCCTCGGGGTAAGGGAGAGAGAGAGATTTTATTGATTCAACAATCAATACAAACTAATACAGAGGGAAACTTTTTAGGAGATTCTTAGGGATACAATACATGAGGGCTCTAATCCCTATTTATATCCACAGAGTCCCTGGATTTAAGGAAACCCAGATTGAATTTGATCCCATCCAGAAAAGAAATCTGAATCCTAAAAGGCAGCAGAAAACGCGCATGCCACGGATGACCGGGCCCAACTGAGAGCAGCCTGCTTTCAGTCGGTCGAACGGACCAGTCGACCGCTCTCTGCCACGGTCGACCGGGTGGTCGACCGGGCTAACCTTGTGCACGTCGTGTACGCCGGTCGATCGGGCGGTCGACCGGCCTCCTCCACCGGTCGACCGGGCGGCCGACCGGGAGCACAATCTGGCCTGCTCAATGCTCCGTTTCTCGCTCCTTTGATTTTCGATCTCTGTGCTAACTTCCTCTACTCCTCTGTCTCCTCTCTCCCTACAAGCAAATCATTTCATCACAAACCAAACCCACTGCATGTGCACAAGCTCTTCATTGAGTTCCATAAAGCAAGAACAGGGGACAAAGAGAGTGTCTCGTAAATGAACAGCCAGTTCTTTATCTTAAGCTCTACCTCCTCATTTTATTAATTTCCTTTTGAGTTCATCAACCCTAATGATCTCAGCCTGGCTTTTCTAGTTTCCCTAATGTTTGGTACTAGTTAACTTACTTTTGCGCATGGACAATAATTGACTCTTGTTTACGAGAAAAGTATTCAGTGCATTTTGTTCATGTGTGATGTAGTGCATGAGAGCAGAGAAGAGAGACCAAATCTTGATCACCACTACCTGCTAGGATTAAGCGTTTGGATTTATCTCTTCCTCTAGTACTCGTTTGGATTTGGATGTAGATTTTCACTACTAATCCATGAAACAAGATTCATGTACTCAATCTCTTTCCAGCCCAGATACGCCATATCATTTTTTGTTTAATACTGTCTCCTTGGTCAGGCCAATTCAAGAGAAGAATGATACATCTCCCCTCTGTTTACCATGCTCTTGGGTCCATATGTCACCCTGATAGGGAGTAAAACATTATGGGTTTTGTACAAGTGAGCTTGCCTGAAACTATAGCTGCCATCTGTGGGGGAGGCATGTCCAAACCAATTCCAGGAAATAAAGAGAAGTGTACTTGTATAACCATGGTAGCCCCCTCACTCATAGCTAGCTACTTCAGCCATCACATGCAAAGATAATTTTTTTTGAAGTGTATCTTACTTATTTCTACCTTATTTTGCTTCAACCTTAGTAGACAAAGCTCCACATGTGTGCGCCCTAATTAACTTTGCTCTCTTTGCAGACCTATTACAAGAGAAAGTGAGCAATGATCACTTGAACAAGTCTCAGTTGTGCATGATGATGTTGTCTTAGAAAACATTTGCATATTGTTAAATGATCATGATAAGGAGACATCTTAATGTAATTGGGTTTTGTTACTGTATTTGAGATGAAAGAAATGGAGCCAAAGACCATGAACAAGGACACAAAGTGGAAGCTCCATGTGAAGAGCATGATGGTGAGGATCAGTGTTGTCTTCTTTCTTCCCTTGTCTTGCCAACAGCTATAGATGGCAGCCATATGCCACCCTAGCATCCTAATATCAGACACAAGGAGGACTTTATTGCTTTATGGGGGACCTTTTCCTAGGAGCAAAGTCCTGCATATTGATTATACATCTCATAAACTATACACACTTCATCAAGAGTTCCACCACATCTATTAGTTGTCCTTAACTATATCTCAAGGTTTATGTATGTAGCTAGGAATCATAATGATTTGCTAGGAGTTTGGCGTTGGAATCTTAGCTTGATAATATAAGAAAAGTTATCCATGCAGAAGGACGATGTTGAATCATATGATAGGGAATATAGGGTCTAATATCATGAAATAAATAGGCATATATAGGAGATGATTAAATATGTAGCCTCACAAGTGATGTCTCTTCTTCATAAATAGAGAGAGAGGCTTAACTTGGGCTTAAAATTTGTGGCAATGGATGTGGACACAAGCTACTAGAAGAAGAGAACAAGATAGGTAGGCATGAGGTGCAATGAGAAATGGTGGCATGTGGGTCTGGCCCCAGCTTGTTTGCAGCTAGGAGTGCAAATTGTGTGTCCTTAGTTCCCTTTTGGGAATATTAGTTCTTGTTCACTTGCTAGTGTCTAAAACAAAGTACTCTACATGCATTGAAGTCCAAATAGACAATAAAATTACAAAATACTTGATTTTTATTTTTAATTACTTTAAATAATTTAGATCAATTTCAACAGTGTTGATCTTGTATTTGAATGCTGTAGCAAAGAATTTGAGTGGAAATGATCCATACTCAAATCCTTCTGGAAGTAGGCATGTGTGTGTAGACACACACTTGTCTTCTTCAACTAAAAGTAATTGACCATAGAAATTTGGTCAATGCTATCCTCTATGCTTAGGTACCATGTGAGACATTCCTACATAAGCTGCATTATATCGTCGGAATTAATGGCCACAATATTTGTTCCACAAGCGTCAAGAGCATGTACTCATGTTCTATACAAAGTTTTTCAGCAATTCTTTTGCTTGTGAAATGATTTTTACCAGAATGATCACAAGGCTTATGAGTTTTCTTAAGATGTTGTAAATGTTGTATTTTGAATGCCTCACATCCATTGGAGAGACTACGCAATAAGGTGGAGAAACTTTCAGAATCTTCAGCAGTCAGAAACATACACAAACATGCACAGGCTCAGGCTATCGATAACAGTAGATGGCTGTCAACAACGAGCTAGTGCGATCGACCGCGAGTTAACATAGACTGAGGACGTCTCAGTCTGTCGACAGTTGATTCGCAGCTGTCGACAGGTGGCAATTTCCGTTTCGACAGGAGATCGACCACAAACCCAATAGTAACTCAATTAATTTCAGTCTGTCGATGGGCAGGCCAAGGCTTGTCGACAATTGCGGCAATTTTGGATTACAAATTGATTTCTAATTGGGATTTGGAAGGATTTCTAAATCTTTCTTTCTAAGGGTGATTGATTGGATAGCTAGGATGATTTGCTGAAGATTGAAATATTTAGATTTATTTTAAATATTTATAAAATCCCTAGGATTGTGGGTTTTAGAGATAAGTGCTTAAAAGAGATTTTCCACCTTGTAATGAGAGTTTGAGAGATTCTAAAGAGAGATCCTTGTAAACTCTTGTATTGCTTTTCAAGTTAATAAGATTTTCTCCCCCTCCTCCCTCAAATCTTATGTTCCCTGATTTGTGTTCTTCCTCTTGTAATGATCAAGGTATATTACTTGCTACGGTATATCTCTCGGCGCTTTCATAGTTACTATTATTGTTTGGTGATGTCTATCACAATAATTGGTATCAGAGCAATGATTAGCAAGACGACAACAACGAAGTTCGAGATGGAGAAATTTGTTGGGAAGAATAATTTCCTGTTGTGAAAAATGCAGGTACTCGTGAAAGAATATACTGACTAGGCCCTGCTTGGTATTGAGAAGAAGCCTTCCAAGATGTAGGATAACCAATGGGTGGATCTCGATATTCAAGCTAAGCCCACTATTATGTTGGAATTGAAGAATATGAAGGCGAATCTTCGAGTTGAATTATGGCGAGATCCGTTGATCGAATCAACTGGATGATGGTTGGAGTGTGTTCTCCTTCCATTGGGGATGAATGTGGTATATTCACATGTTCAATTCCGACTTCGAATGAATGAGATATTCAAGTCCAAAGATTGCCTAATTCAAAGCCAAAACGGGACTAAAGGTAGCTAAAAGCATTTAGTCCCACATTGGCCATGGGATGGAAGTTTGTGGTGTATATATAGAGAAAATTGAGAATAAAGGGCGTGCCCTTTGGGTACTTGGAGTTTTCGCGCGCGAAAAGGAGGGTACTATGCTCGCACATGCGTGCGTGCGCGCGCGCCGCCGCCGGCGCCGTCTGGCCGGCGCCGATGCCGGGGCCGGGCCGGGCGCGGGCTTGGGCTTGGGCTTGGGTTCCGGTTCCCTACCTGGCATGGTTCTTTTTGAATCGGGTCTCGAAGTATGGGCCGAACCGGACCGGACCCGCTCTGCTGTCAGGTTGCAAACCAATTGGACTGCCAACGGGTGCAAACCAGTTGGACTGCCAACGGTCGCGAACCAATTGGACTGCCAACGGGTGCAAACCATTTGGACTGCCAAAGGTTGCGAACCAATTGGACGCCCAAAGGTTGCAATGGTTGGGTCGAAAGGTTGCAATCTTTCAGTCCTGTTGGCCCCTCTTGGAGTGCTATATAAAGCACTCCAAACTCTCAATTGAAATACACAGAAACACCAACAACAATCTCTCTTTCTCTATCTGAGTTCTGAAGCTCTGCATTCTGAACTGGCGGTGAAGTTCTGAAGCAACTTCCAGCGTGAAGCGGGAAATCCGTAACCCGGTTTCCGAAACGACTTCCAAAGAAGATTCTGCAAAATTGTTCTAAAAGAGGAATCAGAAAATTCAACAGATTCTTTTATAAGAATTGTTGTCTGAATCTGGTACTTCTGAAGAAATAATATTCTTCAACCTTCCTTCGTCCTCAACAGTGGGTGCTCCTCCAGAGAGTAAAGGCAAATATTCAGTTGAAATTTGTCCTTGTACTGCTGCTTCAACGATCCTGTGAAGGTACTGGTTGACTACGGTTCGACCGTACGGTGATTTGGTAGTGCTATCCAAATACCGTGAAAGAGTGTTGTATCTTGGGAGACCAGCGTCCATTATCCCTTTAGCACCAGTGCGGGGGACGTAATTGTCTTAAGGAGATTCGCTTTAAGCGTACCTCACTCTAAATACTGTATAAGTGGATTAAGTCCTTTATACAGGGGATATACTTTACAGTATATCGAGACTGACTTAGATTCAGTCTAATTGGTGCTTTAACTAAGGAAGGAATTGAAAGGTGGTTCTTAAATTAAGGAACGCTCTATTGAACGGAAAACCTCCCACCTGATATTTGCCGACCTGGCCAATTAGATTGTTGATATCTCAGTGATCTTGATTAGTTGTCAGATTGATTCTTGTTAAGCAGAATACCCAACATTCTTAAGACAATTACCGTTTCTTACTTCTGTTCTACTTGAAAAAACTTGCAGAAGATGTCTGAGACTAATCAAGATAGCTCAAGCAAGGCACCAAACATGCCGCTACAAGCTTTGATGCCAACTCCACTTCCTAACCCGAAGCCGGAGAAGCCAGGAAAATTTGATGGCACAGAATTCAAGAGGTGGCAACAGAAGATGATCTTCTACTTGACCACTCTTCATCTGGCCAGATTCCTGCAAGAAGATCCACCAGAGCCTGCAACTGATGCATGGACTCAATGTGACTTCCTTTACCGAAATTATATTTTAAATGGACTGGATGACTCTCTTTACAATGTCTACAGTCCTATAACAACGACAAAGAAGTTATGGGCCAGTCTTGACAAGAAGTACAAGACTGAGGATGCTGGTACCAAGAAGTTCGTCGTTGGATGATTTCTGGAGTACAAAATGGTGGACAGCAAGACTGTAATCAGTCAGGTGCAAGAGTTCCAACTTATCTTGCACGAGATAGAAGCCGAAGGTATGATCCTACCTGAAACTTTTCAGGTTGCTACTATCATGGAGAAACTCCCACCTGCGTGGAAAGATTTCAAGAACTACCTGAAGCATAAGCGAAAGGAGTTGAAGTTGGAAGATCTCATTGTGAGGCTTCGAATCGAGGAGGACAACAGAAAGTCCGAGAAAAGGAGCAGTAAGAACTCCTACGAAGCAAAAGCAAATGTGATCGAAGACTCAAAGGAAAAAGCGTCTACTTCCAAAGGCTTAAAGCGGAAGAAGACTTCCCAGGGGTACAAAGGCAAGGTCCAAGAAGGCAAGAACATGCGCTTCAAGGGAACTTGCTACATCTGCAACAAAGAGGGGTATAAGGTGAATGAATGTCGCAGCCGTCTCAAACAAAACAAGAATCTTGTTGATGGTCTTTTTAAAGACAATGTTGCAGTGGTAGACAAAAAGTCTATGTATTTGTACCCGAAGCTTATAAATAAAGGAAATTCTTCTGTTTATTTGCTTGAGTCTCCTATTTTGTGGCATGCTAGATTAGGGCATGTAAATTACAAGTCTTTGAAAAACTTGTCTAATCTGGAATATATTCCTAAACTCAACTTGGAAGAAATTCGCAAGTGTGAGGTTTGTGTTGAGGCCAAGTTGGCGAAAAATTCATTTCACTCAATTGATCGAAATACAGAACCTTTAGGGTTAATTCATAGCGATCTATGTGATTTGAAGTTTATGCCAACTAGAGGCGGTAAAAAGTATTTCATTATTTTATCGATGACTGTACAAGATACTGTTATGTGTATCTTTTAAACAGTAAGGATGAGGCAATAAATATGTTTATAACAGCTTTCGCTATGGAAGGTTCAAGACCTAGTTCACCTATCCTTATGCAGTTTCTTTTCTCAAGTACCTTTCATAATAGAGTCAGTCTCTTTGTGTGTCATTTCCTTGAATCTCCATTTATTGTGGGGGATTGTTGGAATTGAAGAATATGAAGGCGAATCTTCGAGTTGAATTATGGCGAGATCCGTTGATCGAATCAACTAGATGATGGTTGGAGTGTGTTCTCCTTCCATTGGGGATGAACGTGGTATATTCACATGTTCAATTCCGACTTCGAATGAATGAGATATTCATGTCCAAAGATTGCCTAATTCAAAGCCAAAACGGGACTAAAGGTAGCTAAAAGCATTTAGTCCCACATTGGCCATGGGATGAAAGTTTGTGGTGTATATATAGAGAAAATTGAGAACAAAGGGCGTGTCCTTTGGGTACTTGGAGTTTTCGCACGCGAAAAGGAGGGTACTATGCTCGCACATGCGTGCGTGCGCGCGCGCCGCCGCTGGCGGCAGCCGGCCGGCGCCGGCGCCGATGCCGGAGCCGGGCTGGGCCTGGCCGGGCCGGGCGCGGGCTTGGGTTCGGGTTCGGGTTCCCTACCTGGCATGGTTCTTTTTGAATCGGGTCTCGAAGTATGGGCCGAACCGGACCGGACCCGCTCCGCTGTCAGGTTGCGAACCTGTTGGACTGCCAACAGTCGCGAACCAATTGGACTGCCAACGGGTTCAAACCAGTTGGACTGCCAACGGTCGCGAACCAATTGGACTGCCAACGGGTGCAAACCAGTTGGACTGCCAAAGGTTGCGAACCAATTGGACGCCCAAAGGTTGCAATGGTTGGGTCGAAAGGTTGCAATCTTTCAGTCCTGTTAGCCCCTCTTGGAGTGCTATATAAAGCACTCCAAACTCTCAATTGAAATACACAGAAACACCAACAACAATCTCTCTTTCTCTATCTGAGTTCTGAAGCTCTGCATTCTGAACTGGCGGTGAAGTTCTGAAGCAACTTCCAGCGTGAAGCGGGAAATCCGTAACCCGGTTTCCGAAACGACTTCCAAAGAAGATTCTGCAAAATTGTTCTGAAAGAGGAATCAGAAAATTCAACAGATTCTTTTATAAGAATTGTTGTCTGAATCTGGTACTTCTGAAGAAATAATATTCTTCAACCTTCCTTCGTCCTCAACAGTGGGTGCTCCTCCAGAGAGTAAAGGCAAATATTCAGTTGAAATTTGTCCTTGTACCGCTGCTTCAACGATCCTGTGAAGGTACTTGTTGACTACGGTTCGACCATACGGTGATTTGGTAGTGCTATCCAAATACCGTGAAAGAGTGTTGTATCTTGGGAGACCAGCGTCCATTATCCCGTTAGCGCCGGTGCGGGGGACGTAATTGTCTTAAGGAGATTCGCTTTAAGTGTACCTCACTCTAAATACTGTATAAGTGGATTAAGTCCTTTATACAGGGGATATACTTTACAGTATATCGAGACTGACTTAGATTCAGTCTAATTGGTGCTTTAACCAAGGAAGAAAATTGAAAGGTGGTTCTTAAATTAAGGAACGTTCTATTGAACGGAAAACCTCCCACCTGATATTTGCCGACCTAGCCAATTAGATTGTTGATATCTCAGTGATCTTGATTAGTTGTCAGATTGATTCTTGTTAAGCAGAATACCCAACATATTATACTATGCTTACAAGATGAAGTTCTTATAATGTAACGAATGAGGAAACATCTGCAATTTATTGTGTTAGCTGGAGAGTCTCTACAAGACGAATAGTTTATCCAACAAACTCTTCTTGAAGAAGTAGTTGTACAAGAATGAAGAAAAGAACATCAATTTTGCAACATCTCAATGTATTCATTCGATTTTTGAGCGACCTGTTGGCACTGGAGGTGAAATTAGAAAAGTAAGACAAAACTTTTTTGTTGTTATCTTCTCTTACTCCAAGTTATGATCACTTGGTAGCCACCATCATGTATGAAAAGGAGACCTTAAAGTTGAAGATATTAGGCAGATGCTCCAGAACAATAAGCTGATGAAGAAGACAGATTCCATATAGGAGGCCTTATGATTATTAGTCAAGGAGCAGAGGCACAGACTAAAGGACCCAAGAAAGGTACCATAGCTTCTAGTGGAAATAATGATTGGTACTACTACAAGCAGTCAGGGCATATGAAGAAGAATTGCTTCAAGTACAAGGAGATGCTAAAGAAGAAGGTTGGTCCAAGAGCTGATGGAATTATTATCAGTGGTAAACAATTGAACCAAGCTGGCGTAGCTACGGAAGCAATTGAAGAACCTTGTGATGTTTTGTCAGTGATTCTGGACAGAGACAAAGAGTGTTTTCGGATGCTTGGTTGTTTGACTCAGGCACACATACCTCATGTGCCCAAGGAAGGAGTGGTTCAGTATATATGAGCCTTTTGAAGGAGGCACAGTCCTCATGGATAACGTGTTGCATGCAAAACAGTTGGAATGGGCAGTATTCGCATGAAGATGCTTGATGAATGGGTGCGAACACTTAAGGACGTGAGACACGTTCCAGACCTGAGAAAAAATATTTTCTCGTTAGGAGCCTTGGAAGCTCAGGGATATAAGTTTTCAGGTATGAATGGATCTCTAAAGATCACTAAGGGTTCCATGACGGTCTGATAGGTAGTAAAAAGTGCATATTTTCCAATACATTTACTATCACATTTTCATATTTATTCCTATAATTCTGAACATTTACTAATATTTTATTATTTATTGTGTGCAGGCCTTCAGAAATAAAAATAAAAGAATAAAGCCTTAAAAGAAGCCCAAAAGCCTATATTCAAGCCCAATGCAAAAGTTGCAATTATCAAATGTCAAAGTTATAATTACTAAGGGCAATAGTTGCAAATACTAAAAGAAGAGGGAAGGATAGACTTCTATTCAATCCTAAATACTTGCAGGATGAGGATAAAAGCCAAAGAAAGAGAGTGCAGGGATGAAATTCGTTTGGAAGAGATTTGGATCTAGGGTAACTTGCTTCCCAAGTTATCCCGAAAATTCAAAATAAAGAGTCGAGATACATCTTCCAGACGGATAAACCCAGATGGACGGACCAAAGGAGGCCACGCGCGAAAGCGCGTGGCCAGGGAGCCAGCTAAGGCCGCGGAAACGCGGCCCAAGCCATGTTTCCGCGGCATTTGGATGAGTTTGGGTACTAGTTTTCTTGGTGGAGTCGTATTGGGACTCTACCTCCTTCTGCACCTATAAATACCCCTGCAGAGCAACAGAGAGAGGCGTACAACGAACTACAGAGCAAAATCTAGGATTTTTAGGCTAGTGGTAGTTTAGGTTTTTATTTTTCTTTTTGTAATTTTTATTTTTTATGTAACTGAGAGTAGAGGATGCTTTCATGGAGGAAGGAGTTCATGCTTGTACTGAGGTGACATCGGTGTAAGTCAAACTTTTCTTCCATTGTTAATAAAATCTATTCAAGGTTTGTTTTTGTTTGTGTTTTATTTTTATTCTTCTATTCTTGTTTAATTTCTCTTTGATGTTTTGCAAACCACGAGATCTGATCGCTTCGAGACTGCTTAGCCGAAGAAGTGCCCTTGATGGCCTATGGTGATGAACAAGCCTTCTCTTGCTAGTATAGTTTGTCTTTTCTTTTCATAGTGTAGATCGAGAAGGGGGAAGATCCTATACGCCATGCTTGAATGCCTTCAGAAACAAGGTAAGTCGTTGCAAACGGATCAAAGGTAAACAGGGCAGAAGAGGTAGGTATGTGTTTTAGTTATAGTTTTCTTTCTTTGTAATTTTAGTTTAGATCACCAACTCCACATCTTTCCAATTTCTTTTACACTTCTCATTATAAATACCACACTTTTTATTGTAAATACCATTGTAAATAACAAAATAAATAAAAAAGAGATAACTTACTAAACAAGCTTCCATCGCTAGTCCCTCCCTGAGGATCACGACCCGCATAGTCATTGCTACAGCGGATTAGAATGAGCACCTTGCACATCTTTACTTCTAAATCTAATATTCTATATTTTGTGTGCAGGAAAAACTCAATCACGGTCCCCAAAGCAGAGCGTACGACGAACTTGTGAAAGGTGATTAGAAGCATGGTGATTGATGATGCTTCTGTAGCAACGTAGAAGGAGAACGCTACAAGAGTTTGGCATATAAGTCTTGGACATATGAGTGAGCGAAGTAACGCCCCGCCCCATCGGGTACAGAAATGCTACTGTAACGTACAGACGCAGGGCGGAATACCCTCACATACATACGCTAAGCATAATAATACAATCAGGAATTAGAGTACGGAAACACAATAGTAATATACATTCCAGCATTACAATACAAATATATTGTTATTACAGTATATGATCCAATATTACATGAACATTACATCACAAGAATGTACCAAAATATGAATTACTAAGATATAATATTGGAAGAGACTCTCGAGCTGGAAAGGGATCTCGAGAGTCAGATAAAAGAGATGGATCAAGAGAATTTGCTACTGAGTTTCCAAGCCTATGCCAGGTTCTGATCCTGGGATCTGCTGCGCTTCTGCTACGCCACTCTGATTAGCTATAGGAATTTTACTAACGTCCAAGCTCTAGAATCTAGACATGCAGGTCTAGGGTTGTTAGAATGTAATCCAGTGAGTACATAAGAATGCCAAGTGACATGCGTAAAAGCAAATGCACATGTACAAAAAATAAATAGAATTACGTGAAAAACATGTTATGTATGCATGAGAGCATGTTCAAATCATATCAATAAAAAGCATATGGAATTCATTAACGATATACGTATAATGTAAATGTATGCAAAACAAATTGTATAAACTCAATCTCTGGATCCATGAGATTAGCACGTCGAGGGGATAATCCAAACAAGAAAATCCTCCTGTATATACCATATACCCCATTTCACCAATAATTGAGCATATACAAGCAAAGTTGTTATCTGTAAGTATGTCAGTATTCCTGTGATCAGTGATTCCAGTAGTCTGTTAGCAGTATTATTATGTCATGTCTGTTAAATTATGATCAGCATTGTTATCAAATTAGTATATATTTCAATGGTACATTTGTCAGTCAGTATCAGGAATGTTAGTATCAACGGTGTCAGATCTCATGTAATATTAAGAATAGAAGTTATATTTGGAATTCGGGTTTATGTATTTTAAGTTATGCAATAATGATTATCAGTGGAGTCTGACATTTTAATCATCCCCCTACCAATGTCGCCTATCACTGGTAGTCCATATCAGAATAGTACCAGTATATAAACCCTGATAGAACTTACCCGGATCTACTATGGGCATAACAGAAACCGAATAAAGGAGAGACCAAATGGCACACGTTCCTAACATCATTAATGTTGGGTTGTTACATTCTTATTGTTCATCCGATCTATAATGTCTCGGTATGTGTTTCCGGGACACATACATCCACATATGAATAAGACGAGTTAGCTTGGAAACTGACGGGGATCAACTGTATCAGGTTCATAATGGGCCCTGTGCAAACCCGGGACAACGACCTCAGTGTGATTGGACCTGGCCTCCAATCCTGGCCGCTAAGTCGTAACAACATCAGTAACAGTAGGATCAGTACAGGGTGCCAGTATACCCCACCAGAACTCCTGTGGCCTCAGGTAGGTCTGAACAGTAGTTGCAACATTGAACCATTATGAAGCCGTACATATTGATGCACCAGTTTCCCCAAGCCCCAATGTATGTTGAGTATCTTATTATAAGTTGTCAGTGTATAATTCAGTATATCATGATAACCTTTTACAGGGATCTTCAGGAATTCGGTATCAGTGGCGATGTGGAATATAGAGATGGCTCCCATGTTATTCCACGTGGCACTTAGTATCACACATCATATTAATAATAGTAGCTTTAGAATTCAATAGTAAGTCCCTATAAATCAGTATCATGATATATCCAGTCAGGAATTATGGTACCAAGTCTGGAATCAGTGTAATATAATAGATTATGAGTTGTGGTACCGTTTAGTAATCAGTATATGTTCTGTAGTAAGTATCCATATGTCAGGTGTAATGTCAGTAGTAATAATCAGTATCAGTAACAGTAGTCATTGTCAGTAACAAATATTGTGTCAGGTAATCTATATCAAATATCAGTAGCAATATCAATATCTAGTAAATAATATAAAAGCAGCATGACGACTATGCGCATACAAGCGGAGCAAAGCAGTGCTGGGGCACAATCAGCGAACAGTGTTTAATCACTAAAGCTCTAGGCGGAGCTACAGGAAGGACCCGGCTTAGACTGCGAGTCTAAAATCCGGCAGAGTTTCGCCATAACGAGTCTAGTGAATAAAGCATTGAGCGCTAAATACGCCTACCAGGCGTCTCTAGAACGTCCGAGGATGTTAATAAACCTCAGAGAGGTTAAGCCCGGAGGTTGTGGTATAAACCATAGAGTGGTTAAGCCTGGAGGCTGTATAAATACCTACAGAAGGTATTAGTACCACATATAGGCAATCAATAATATAATAATTATAAACGCGACCACAAGCTCCATATTGTGCTCCTGAGCTGGGTACCCTCTGCCCTTAGTCACCACGAAACCCAAAGGCAATGGGTGACCGAAAAAGCGTCTCCCGAATGATATTCCAGAACAGATAGAGCATCTGAGGCATAGAACCCCCTTATCCGGCTACCACGAAACCCTAATGGTAGTGGGCAGTGGCGATGGACTGTTGCCCTTGGATAACTGAGAGGGGTCTCTCAGGTCTACGATCTGAGAAGAAAAGTTCATCTCGAGGGTCTTTATCTGCAGCCTGCACCACTATTAGTACCAAATGCAAAACATGCAGATAATTGCAGAAAAAAACATTTTAATTCTAGAAAATTACAGGAAATCTCTAAAAATACATAGGAAATTTCTAAATACGCAGGGAAATCCTAAGTACACAGAAAATTCTTAGAATACACAGAAAAATTATATAAATATAAGAAAATTTTAAAAAAATATACAGATAATTCCTATAATACAGAAAATCCTATAAATATACAAAAAATTTCTAAAATGCTAGAAAATTTTAAAAATGCCTAGATAAATTCTAAAAGTTATAGGAAAATTCTAAAAATGAATGGAATATGAAATATGCATGCGCATGTCAAAATATGCGTGTACACATGTGCATGTGCATGGATGCAACAAGGGAAGAGTACTCGTCTAAATATCGAGGAATACCCAATACTACGTGCACGTGTGTGTGGGTGCGTGTAGGCAGTCCAAGGGGTTAGTTGAATCTGGTAGGGTGGTGAGGGAGTTGTGGGGTGTTGTTTTCAAAGAGAGAAATGGAAAAAATGTTCTTTTAGAAAGAGAAAATGGTGTAGGAAGTGACTGAAGTGGAATTTTTTGATGTGGTAAGTTGTGAGAGGTGGGGGAGAGGGAGAGTGTACCTCCCCAAGTGCTGGCGGCCTTGTCTGAGGTGAAGGAGAAGCGAGAAATGAAGAGAGAATGTGAAAGGAGGAGAGAGAAAATAAGGTTTTGGGGGTTTCATAGAGAGAAAAATATGGAGAAAATTATGGGAGGTAGAGAAAGTGAAGGGGAGCTGTCTACAGTAGCCGTCCATAAAGTTATGAAGGGGGAGAGAGAAAATTTAGAGAGGTGTTAGAGAGAGGAGAAAGAAAGTGCCTTTTTGGGACTTTTTAGAGAGATAAAAGTTAGGAGATAAATATGAGGAGTGTAATTGGACCTAGAGATGATATTAGGATGTTAGAGAAGTAGCCATGATGTTATGGTAATTTTGTAGGATTTTAGAGAGAGAAAAATGGGTTTTCTAGAGAGAGAAAGTGGGGTTTTGCCCACTTTTAGGGTTAGAACGAATTGGAAATTTTTTTGGAGGTTATGGAAGGTAGTACAGAGGTTGTGGTGTGGTAGAATAGTTGTAGGAGGTGGTAAGGTTATATGATTTTAGAGGGTTATATGATCTTTAGAGGGTTTTTGGTACTTTTAGAGAGAGAAAAGGGTAGAGAGAGGACAGAGATGGCCGACCATGGTGAAGGCAGTGAGGGAGAGGTTAAGGAAGAGGGGAGATGGCTTGCATGAGAATCCAAGTGTTGGCTTCTTGAAGAAACCATAGAAAAGTCTAGAAAAATGGAGAAAAGAAAGAAAAGGAAAAGGAAAAAGAAAAGGAAAATAAATGGAAAAGAAAAAGAAAAGGAAAAAGAAAAGAAAAAGAAATAAAAATGCAAATATAGATTTGTAAGGGGGTTATGTGCAAATGTCTCATAAGAAAATGATATAAAAAATAAAAACGAAGAAAATTAGAAAAGAAATAAATTTATTGAAGACAGAAAAGGAAAAATAGAAGGAGAGAGAAAATATTTAATTAAATAATTATTTAAAAAGAAAAATATTAAAATTTCTTAGGTAAAATCTAATGCCAGTGTAGAGTCTCGTGTAAAAATTTTCAGGTCAAGCAGAAGAGAATGCATACATGAAATAGCGTGTACAAGTTCAAAACATTAAAAACCGTAATAGGATACGTATTCTGGAATCAGGGTATTACCAGCGAGGTCTTCAATCCTAATACAACAAAAGAGTTCCATCATGTATAAATACTGCAAACTTAACATATGTATTTTTGTGGATAGACAGTCTAGAGCAGGTTTTGCTACCTTAGTGCAGAAAACAAAGGGCTTGTTAGATCTTATACACACGGATGTTTGGGGACCTTCGCCAGTTGCATCCATTGGGGTGCATGTTGTTATGCTACTTTTATAGATGATTTCTCCCAAAAGGTATTGGTGTACTTTTTGAAACAAAAATTAGATGTATTTCAGAAGTTCAAGGAGTGAAAAGTCATAATGGAGAATCAGAAAGGGCGAAAGGTGAAGTTCTTGAGGTTAGATAATGGGAGCGAGTATATATCCTCGAAATTTAAAGAATACTTAACTAGTGAAGGTATTGAGCACCAGCTAAGTATTCCATGGTAACCAGAACAAAATAAAATAGTAGAGCGCATGAATCAAATACTTACAGAGTGTGCTCGCAGTATGAGATTACATGCTGACATGTTAGAAGTTTTTGGACAGAGGCAGTGAGTTATGTAAGATATTTAGTGAACAGGTCACCATCTACAACAATTGATCTTTAGATCCCAGGAGAGATATGCAAGGAGAGTCAGGACACTATTCAACCTTACGGATATTCTGCTGCCCGGCATACAATTTGGTTAATAGTTAAAAGAGGAATAAGTTGGAGTCCAAGTCAAAGAGGTGTTACTTCATCGGCTTCACCAAGAGAACCAAGGCATACAGACTTTCGGATTCAAAGAAAAATCTGTCTTTGTTAGCAGAGATAAGGTCTTTGTTGAAGAATCAATGTTGCAAAAAAAATCAAAGACACAGAAACAAACGCAAGATGAAGCTTCATTCAGCAGCTTAGAGTAAGGAGTTTGAGTTTTCAGATGACCCTATCAAGCATATCATGTCGATGAAGACTCCTCAGTTTCAGGTGGAGACAGACATAAAGCTACTTAAGAGCATCAGGTGCAACCTAAACCATTGAGGTGGTCAGACAGAGTTTTAGTACCACCAATCAAATATGGCTGGAAAGAAAACCAAGTCTCTTTTACATTAGTAACAGAAGCTGGAGATCCTAGAAGCTACAAGAGGCAATCGAGGCGAATGATTGTGACAAGAGTGCCATAACTATGAAACAGGAGATGAGGTCTTTAGAGATGAATCAAACATAATATTTGGTGAATCTACCAAAAGATTTTAAAGTGATAAGTTGTTGGTGGGTCTTTCGAAAGAAGGACAATGAGCAATTTAAGGCAAGGCTAGTTGCCAATGGGTATTCTCAGAATGAGGTATTGACTATAATGAGATTTTCTCTCTTGTAGTCAAGTATACAACTATACGATTATTGTTGGCAATCGTAGCTCAAGATGATCTCGAGTTGAAGCAGCTGAATGTCAAAACAATATTTTATAATCACCTAGAGGGGGGTGAAAAGGTGACTAGCTAATCTAATAGACAATTAATACGGAATTAAAACTATTTATGCAAACTAAAACTCTTGAGCTAAACACACCAAGTATAACGAGTGTAGCCGAATTCCCCATGAAGGGCTCTGGACTAACTCCCCAAGATTCTACTAAATAAAAGTTAAGGTGCCGCTTTGGCTCTCTTAGTTGAATATAAGTGTTAGCAAACAAACCTCATGCATATAACAATATGAGTACAAATATATATCAAGCATATAAAGATGAAAGTAATATAAGCATGCAAGATATAAAGACAAGGAAGAGATAGAGAGAGCAATCGCAAACACAGGAGATTTGTTTCGAAATTCGAGCACACTTGCTCTACGTCCCCGCCTTCAACACTATGAAGGATTTCCACTAAAATCGATCCCATCAGATCACTTGGTGCCATAAACCTACAAGCTCTTTGGACTCTCTAGTCCCTATCTTGTTCCCGCATGAACAACACACCGCAAGCCCACTAGCTGGCCGAGGCCGCACCTCTACAATGAGCTCTCACTAGAACTCGAAACACCGCGAACACACAAGTCCACCTCCTCAAAGCAAAGATGAAGTCTTTGGTGATCACAACACTTTGATCACCTAAAAACAATCTCACAATAACTCTCCTATAGGATGAATATATCAATAGAAAGCTCAAGTGTTTGTGTGAGAAAACTAGGATGGAATGTGTGGAGGAAAACACAAGAAATCACTTTGAGAACACTCTTGATAAACTTTCCTTTTTAATTGGAAATATTTGCTCTCAAACTAGTGGAGAAAACTCTGAAATAGATGAGAAAAACTAAGTTTAAAACTCTCCTCAAATCTTATTAAAAACAGTCCAAGAAACTCCCATTTTATAGGCCAAGAGAAAACTAGCCGTTGGGGTCCAGTCAGCAGTCCAGACTGCTGTCGGTCGACGGCCCAGTCGACCGCCAACGATCAGAAATCTGACCTTGGGCCAGAGGTCGACCGGCCCGGTCGACCGTGGCCTGGAACAGAGAGCAGAACTCTCTGCCGGTCGACCGGGGCTTTCCAGAGAGCAGAGCTCTCTGGACGGTCGATCGACCCGGTCGACCGGCCTTCCAGCCAGAACTGGCGTGCACGTTTGTGCACGTTGGCGACTCCTAGTTCGGTCGACCGGCCCGGTCGACCGGCAGAAGCCAGACTAGAACATTATGGGGATTAAAAACTAGGTATTTTGACTTTGATAAAATCCCATAAAATCTCTAAAAATCTACAAAAATAGTTTCAGTATTATACTTTGATATACAAAGATGTTTGAGTAAAAATCAAACCATGTTACAAACATTTTGAACTATTTTTGTAACTTAGAAATTTTAGCATAAAATAAAAATCGTATTTTTTCAAATTGGTTTTTCTAAAACTTCTCCAAATACAAAAAGAAGATATTTAAAACACTTTTAAAGCATAGAGTGTATGGATATGATCCACTACACATACATGATGAAATATCTATATTTTTGACAATAAACACTGAAATAATTTGGTCAAAACACATGTATATATTAAACTCCAAAAACCACAACAGTATTTTTTCAAAATGAAAACTCTTTTGTATTTTTCCAAAATAAAAGCTCTTTTATGAAAAACACATCCAAATCTTGTGTGTGAGTGTATATGGTACACTTGAGCAATCCACCAACTATTATATCCTTTACATTTTATCTAAAAACAAAATCTTAATAAAACAAACCTAGACTCAAGTCTTCTCTTGAAGTCTTCTACTCCTTCTTGACTTGGTCCAAACTTTGATCCAAAGAGTTAGACTTCTCTTGAGTATTTGATGTGGTCTTGATGCATAGGCTCTTGAATCAAACCGTGTTAGCTCCAAAACTTGACTTCAAATCCTTTGTTCAAGCTAAACACCTAATAAGATCTTGATCACAAATCTAAGACTAATTAAACACAAGATCATTAGTACTATAACTACATGAGTTGATCATCATCAAAACTAGAGTGATGGGCCTTTGGGCCAACAATCTCCCCCTTCTTGATGATGACAAAACTCATGGAGTTATATATGCATGGATTAAAGTAAAGCTTCAAAGAAGCTCCCCCTTAACTCATGCATAACAATAAACAAATATATATTCAATTAAAGCTCGTAAAATAAACAAACATGTATGCAAACATAAGTAGATAAACATGCCAATCAAGCATAACACTCATCAAATTCTTTTCTTCTTTTTGCAAAACAAAACAATATGCATAAACAAACATTCTTTCTCCCTCTTTATGTATAAAGTAAGGAAAACATGCATATATACTAAATACTTCTTCCCCTTTTTGTCAATCATCAACAAAGGGGTTAAAGTAAACATAAAACAATATTTTTTCCCTTTTTGTCCGAAACAAAAATCAATAAAGGGGTGAAATCAAATCAACCAATAAAGAGATATATGCGATATACATTCATAAAGAGGAAGACGTTAAGTTAACTTTCCTACATACATGCATTATATGAAGAAGGGATGATAATCCCTAACTCACATAACGCATAATATGTAATACATAAGAGAGATGTGAAGCTCCCCCTACACACGTGCATCGCATAAAGAAGAGTTGTCAAGCTCCTCAATATAAGATACACTCAACAAGAATCTATATGTAGAAGAGATGTTAAGCTCCCCTTGCATATAGGCAATTCATATCGAAACATTTTTAAATCAAATTTTTGATGATTACTGAAAACAAATTTTGAAATTTACTCAAGGTATTAAAGCACATTTTGAGATACCTTTATAAATAAAATTTTTTATGATTCTAATTGTAAATAAACAATACAAATTTGAATTGTCTTAAATCAACAAATCAAGATATCACAAGATATAGATACCATATGAAATAGAAAATTTGTTATACCAATTGAAATTGAAAAATTGAAACATTTTTACATTTTGATATCAATAAAAAAAGTTATTTTGATACCAATTAAATTTACATTAAATTTTGATATACCAATTGAAATACATGATAAGATTTTTGTACCAAATAGGTAAAACATGTATGATATCAAGTGAAATTTAAACCCAATTGGAAATTGAAACATATTGATACCAATTAAAATATATGGATACCGATTAAATTAAATAGATACCAATTGAAGTTTATTGTAAATTGTGATATCAATAAAAATACCTATTGAAAATAATGCATAAGCTTATTAAAATACTAATTGAAAATCAAGATTTGAATTAAGCCTAGCTTAAACATACTTTGTGCTTTAAACATGTAAATATCTTGTAACTCAAGCACAAACAAATCATATATATGTATGAAAAGAGAATACCAATAGAAATTGATATTATATGAAATGAAGCATATATATATAGAAAACAAAATATGAGTATATATAAAAAAATATCAATTGAGATACCAATTGAAAATATGATATAAATCAAGTATATAACTCATAAATAAACCACCCTTTTTATGCACAAGATAAAAGATTTTCAATAAGGCATACAAGGCATACTCGCCGATCTGTCCGCCCATAAAGAGGTTGGTAGGGGTTTTCAAAAATAGGAGGTTGAAAATATTTTTATTGTGAAAACACTACCATTTGAAGAATAAAAAACTAGTTAAATTAATTTTTGAAAAACTAGTTAAACATCCTTAATAACATGAAACCAAATCATATGTCTATCATGAAACATACTAAATATATAAAGGTTGACACTCGAAATCTATAAGGCTCAAAAATAATCATGAAACAAAGTCATGAATAAACAAATAAAGTGTGAGTGTACATAAATCATGTAATTAGCATTTTCCATGAAGATAGTCAATAAAGCTTAAAACAAACATGAATATCATTTTATCATAAATAATAAAAATCATGAAAATTTATTTTTCATATAAAGATGAAAATCATAAAAATTCATTTTTCATCTAAAAATAAACTTCTAGGTATATGTATGTTTTTATTCAAAACTAATAATATGCATACATATCCCAAACATAAAAAGAGTCCATAATATAAATTGCATGAAGGCAAATGACTCAAGGGGTATACATGTATATTTATTAGATTTGAAATAAAAATTACATATACATGAGTAAGACATGTAAATGGGCAAAACAAGTGTAAATGAGAAAATCATCAAAACTAGCCTATACATGTGCATATAGTGAGTACAAATGAACAATGAAGTGCAAACGTATATGAATCAAATGTTGCTCACTACTTGTACACGTATATACACAAGTTTTGACAAAAACTACATCTAAACAAGTATTTACCACATGAAGCATAATTATAAAAACAAACATGCTAAAAATCATCAAATGAAAGCATGTATATAAATTAAAAGTTTTAGAGATAGTTACGAACACATGAATTATACTCCAAATCTCTAAAACATGGTGGTTGTCCCACCAAACCTCCTTGATAGCGGTGCATCAAATGTGTGTCCATCAAGTCCATGTGCATCCACCATCAAGGCACCATCCCTCTCACCTTTTGTGAGAGCCCATGATTGTACATATATTTTGTATTCTTTTCATTACACTCCTACATTTATCGTGTAATAAATCTGCTAATTTCCTTGTCTTAAATATCTATTTTACAGAAGATAATAATGAAGAGAAAAAAGATTAAACTAAATAAATACCAGTTAAAATCAAATTTAACTAGATCTATTTGGTTAGCTGAGGATGATCCCAGCTCTACTTAGAACAAATCAAGGATTGGGGCAAATGCTCAGCTGAAGATCAGAGCAAATCAGAAAGATAACACCAAATGGAAACCGATAAAATTCAGATTTTTATATATTTATTTTGGTTATCTAAAGATCAACCAAAGATAATACCAAATGCAGAGAGATAATTGGATAGAGAGAAGATCAACGGATGAGATGAAGTAAGTTTGACTCAGATTTTGACTGGATACATTTTAGTTTCTGAATCATAACTTTCGCTACTCAATATAAAATCTAATGATTCAAGACGATCCAGAAAGTAGACTTATAGAGCTATAACTTTTATGTTGATCACTATTTCTAATTCTGTCATTTGATAAGTGATATTCAGTAATCAATACGCCAACAAACTGCAAATCAGAACTGAATATCCACATCAAATCAAGTTTGGAGATAAGGAGAGGATTCAAATTCAAAAATAGCCAACTTTCCTTATTTTCATACTCCTCTACCCTCTGTATTTCTCCTATAAATACCTACAATCTCAAAGGCAAAGAGGAACGACCAAGTAGAGAGTAGAACTTAGGCTAATTTGTAGTTTGTAGCTTAGGTTTTTATTTTCTTTCATGTAATTCTTATTTTCTTTATGTAACTAAGAGGGGATAATACTTTATGGAGGAATGAGAGCAAGCTTGTACTACAGGTGACACCGGTATAAGTGATCTCTTCTTCCATTGTTATTTGAATTGAATCAAAGTTACTTTATCTTCTTTACTCCTCTTTTCGTTTACTCTCCTCTAATGTGTTGTAATCCAAGTGAATCTGTTAGCCTCGAGACTGCTTCGCCATTGCAAGTGCCCTTGATGGCCTATGGTGATGAACAATCATTCTCTTGCTAGTATAACTTGCCCTTTTATTCTTAGTGTAGATCGGGAATGAGGAAGATCCTACACGCCATGCTTGATCACCTTTAAAGACAAGGTAAGTCGTAGCTATGAATCCAAGGTATATGAGCACAAAAGGGGTAAGTAACTTTTAGTTTCTTTCTTTTCTTTTAATTCTTTAATTTAGAACACCACAATCTACCACTTCTTTTATCATTCCTTTTCCATTTCTTTATACATATCACTTCTATTTTCTCCATCTTCTCATTCTACCACTTTCTTCCTAACTCACTTTAACCTAATTTTTCTCTTTTTCTTTACAAGAACTAAAAGAAGAATTTTAACCATCCTTTGTATCTTAAAAGAAAACTTACTAAAAAAGCTTCCATCGCTAGTCCCTCCTTGTGGATCACGACCCGCATAGCGACTTGCTATCGCGGTAGAATTGAGCACTTGCACATCTCTATTTTAAAGGTTCGAAATTCTGTATTTTTATGCAGGTACTAACTCAATCAAATTTTGGCACCTACATCAAATATAAAAGATGGGGATTTTGGTACCCATTTTCTTTCGGGTCCTCGGGGGTTAGCATTGTAAGGAACCCAAACATTCTTATTAGCAAAATTTAAAGAATTTATTCTATCATAACAAAATCTTGCTAAATGGCCTTTGCGGCCGCAATGTGTACACTTGTACACTCTAGGATGCATATGTGTATGAGTGTAGTCATGGCGTGCAAAGTGTGCATATGCATGTTGAGGGTGATGTGCATGAACATGTGGAGCTTGTTTCTTTGAAAATAAAGACTCCAATCTAGAATAGTTAAAAGCACATTTTCTCAAAATTGAGCTCAAACAATCTATTTTATTTTTCAAAAATTTAACTTCATTTTTAGTAGTAGCATGAAAAGCATGGTCAACAATCTTATTCTTTTTAGAAATTTTTTCTTTTTCTTTTTCAATAACTTTTCTTTTCAAAGAAGTGTTTTCATGCAAAGCAATCTCTTTTTGTTTTTTCACCAAAACAATTTAATTTTTCAAAGTGGTATTTCCTTCACAAAGATCATTCAATTTAGAAAGCAAGGAAATATTTTCATTTTTCAAACTTTCATTTTCTTTAGAAATGCATGCAACTTCATTTTTAAAGGAATCATTTTCTTTTAACAAGCAATCAAATTTAATTTTCATTTTAAGCAAATCATATTTTTCAAAGAGTTATTGACAAAAAGATGCAAGTTCATCATATGGCATATCAACATCCTCTTCTAACTCGGATTCGGTAGTTACCTCAAGGGGGTTATCCCCTTGGACCATGTAGCATACGTTGGAAGCTTCACTTCCAACATCCGAGTCGCTCCCCGCATAGTATTGTTCTTGTTCACCAAGGGAGATGATGATGTTCCATACTATAAAAGCCGAGTCAAGATTAGCAACCCTACATAAATAATCATTATTTAGGGTACTCTTCAAAGCATGGATGGCTTTTGAGTTAGCCTCAATATACTTGCTATTATTAACATATGAATCTTTAATAGTAGCAAGATAAACATGAATGCCTAGGCCTTTGAGGTACATAGACATCTTAACTTTCCAAGTTTGGATGTTAAGAATGTCAAAAGTGGGAGATGACATGAAATCCATGTGTGTGTAAACAAATATTGTGATTAGCTTTAAAATGAGGATCTTTAACTCAAGGTTGATAAACCCAAATCAAGAGCACTTGGCTCTAATACCAATTGTAATCACCTAGAGGGGGGGTGAATAGGTGACTAGCTAATCTAATGGACAATTAATGTGAAATTAAAACTATTTATGCAAACTAAAACTCTTGAGCTAAACACACCAAGTATAACACAAGAGTGTAGCCGAATTTCCCGTGAAGGGCTCTGGACTAACTCCTCAAGATTCCTCTAAATAAGAGTTGAGGTGCCGCTTTGGCTCTCTTGGTTGAATACAAGTGTTAGCAAACAAACCCCAAACATATAACAATATGAGCACAAATATATATCAAGCATATAAAGATGAAAGCAATATAAGCATGCAAGATATAAAGACAAGTAATAGATAGAGGAGAGAGAGCAACCACAAACACGGGAGATTTGTTTCGAGGTTCGAGCACACTTGCTCTACGTCCCCGCCTTCAACACTATGAAGGATTTCCACTAAAATTGACCCCACCGGATCACTTGGTGCCGCAACACCTACAAGCTTTTTGGACTCTCTAATTCCTTCCTTGTTCCCGCAAGAACAACACACCGCAAGCCCACAAGCTTACCAAGGCCGCACCTCTACAATGAGCTCTCACTAGAACTCGAAACACCGCGAACACACAAGTCCGCCTCCTCAAAGCAAAGATGAAGTCTTTGGTGATCACAACACTTTGATCACCTATAATCAATCTCACAACAACTCTCCTATATGATGAATATATCATTGGAAAGCTCAAGTGTTTGTGTGAGAAAACTAGGATGGAATGTGTGGAGGAAAACACAAGAAATCACTTTGAGAACACTCTTGATAAACTTCCCTTTTTAATTGAAAATATTTGCTCTCAAACTAGTGGAGAAAACTCTGAAATAGATGGGAAAAACTAGGTTTAAAACTCTCCTCAAATCTTATTAAAAAAAGTCCAAGAAATCCCATTTTATAGGCCAAGAGAAAACTAGCCGTTGGGGTCCAGTCAGCAGTCTAGACTGCTGTCGGTCGACCGGCCCGGTCGACCGCCAACGGTCAGAAATCTGACTGTTGGGCCAGTGGTCGACCAGCCCGGTCGACCGTGGCCTGTAACAGAGAGCAGAACTCTCTGCCGGTCGACCGACCCCGTCGACCGGGGCTTTCCAGAGAGCTCTGCTCTCTGGACGGTCGACCGACCCGGTCGACCGGCCCTCCAGCTAGAACTGGCGTGCACATTTGTGCACGTCGGTCGACCGGCCCTCCAGCTAGAACTGGTGTGCACATTTGTGCACGTCGGTCGACCGACTCGGTCGACCGACTCCTAGCTCGGTCGACCGGCCCGGTCGACCGGCAGAAGCCAGACCAGAACATTATGGGGATTAAAAACTAGGTATTTTGACTTTGATAAAATCTCATAAAATCTCTAAAAATCTACAAAAATAGTTTCAGTATTATACTTTGATATACAAACATATTTGAGTAAAAATCAAACCATATTACAAACATTTTGAACTATTTTTGTAACTTAAAAATTTTGGCATAAAACAAAAACCGTATTTTTCCAAATTGGTTTTTCCAAAACTTCTCCAAATACAAAACAAGATATTTAAAATACTTTTAAAGCATATAGTGTATGAATATGATCCACTACACATACATGATGAAATATCTATGTTTTTGACAATAAACACTAAAAGAATTTTGGTCAAAACACATGTATATATTAAACTCCAAAAATCAAAACAATATTTTTCCAAAATGAAAACCCTTTTGTATTTTTTCGAAATAAAAACTCTTTTATGAAAAATACATCCAAATCTTGTGTGTGAGTATATATGGTATACTTGAGCAATCCACCAACTATTCTATCATTTACATTTTATCTAAAAACAAAATCTTAATAAAATAAACCTAGACTCAAGTCTTCTCTTGAAGTCTTCACTTGAAGTCTTCTACTCCTTCTTGACTTGGTCCAAACTTTGATCTAAAGAGCTAGACTCCTCTTGAGTACTTGATGTGGTCTTGATGCATAGGCTCTTGAATCAAACCGTGTTAGCTCCAAAACTTGACTTTAAATCCTTTGTTCAAGCTAAACACCTACTAAGATCTTGATCATAAATCTGAGACTAATTAAATACAAAATCATTGGTACTATAACTACATGAGTTGATTATCATCAAAACTAGAGTGATTGGCCTTTGGGCCAACATATTTTTGCATGGTGAGCTATAGGAAAGGATATACATGAAGCAACCATAAGGGTTCGATCAGAAAAGTCAGGAAAATAAAGTATGTTTCTAAGAAAGTCCTTTTATGGGCTGAAGTAGTCTCCCAGGCAGTGATATAAACGATTCCACTCATTTATGATCAAGGTCAACTAGACCCAATGTGATGTCTCGAGTATCATATGTTAGTGCGGTGGGATCACTGATGTATGATGTGGTCTGCACTAGGCCTGACTTAACCCATGCAGTTAGTACAATAAGTAGGTTCATGTCGAATCTAGAAAGGCAACATTGAGACACAGTGAATTGGGTGCTACGATATCTACGAGAAATGCAAGAGTAGGCCTAGGGTTTCAGAGGTTGAAATCAAAGAAGCATAAGGTGTTACAAGGATATGTTGATGTAAATTATGTAGGAGAGTTTGATCAGCAAAGATCTATAAAGGGTTATGTATTCACAATAGCTGAGTGCATTATTAGTTGGAAGGCAGAGTTATAAGACATCGTGGCACTTTCAACAATATAGGTGAAATACATAGCTACAGTTGAGGTATCTAAGGAAGTTTTGTGGTTTTGAGGATTGATCGGTATGTTTGGCATCATAGAAGATTCAGTTCAAGTCTACTACAATAGTCAGAGTGTGATACATCTCACTAAGAATCACAGGTATCACAAGCGGACAAAACATATTGACATGATGTATCAAATGATACATCATTAGGTTATAGTAGAAAATGTTATTGACTTGGTGAAGATTAGTATGAAGAAGAATCCGATAGATATGATGACAAAGACCATTCCGATGGAGAAGTTCAGAGCATATTTGAATTTCATTGATATTCTCCAAAGATAAGATAGAGAATGAGCTCTTGGGAGGGAGCTGTGTGAAGTTGCAAAAGGGGAGAGAGAAGTTTATTAATGGTGAGGAGGCCAATTTCTACAAGGGACTCATGGCATGTGAGTCAAGGTAGAGATTATTGGTATTTATTGTTGGTATTTGGGTACCTCACATTCATTGGAGAACTCTACACGATAATGTGGAGGAGATTTCAGAAAATTCAGCAGTAAGAAACATGCACGGACATGCACAAGCTCAGGCTGTCGACAATAGCAGATGGCTGTCGAAAGCAAGTCTGGGCGGTCGACCGCGAGCCAACAAAAACTGAGGACATATCAACCTGTCGACAGTTGACACGCAGTTGTTTATAGGTAACAATGCCTGTCAAAATTTTTGAGAGGAGATCGACTGCAAACCAAACAGTAACTCAACTAATCTTAGTCTATTGACAGGCAAACCAAGGCCTGTCGACAGCTGCGGTAATTTTTGAATTTCGAGTTGATTTTTATTGGGATTTTGAAAGGGTTTCTGAATCTTTCTTTTAAAAGGCGGTTGATTAAATGCCTAGAATGCTTTTGCTGAAGATTTGGAAGGTTTAAATTTATTCTAAATGTTTATAAAATCTCTAGTGTTGTGGTTTTAGAGATAAGTACTTAATAGAGAGTTTCCACCTTGTACTGAGAGTTTGAGAGATCTTTATAAACTCTTGTATTATTTTCAAGTTAATAAGATTTTCTCCCCCCTTCCTCAAATCTTATATTCTTTGATTTGTCCTCTCTCTCTTGTAGTGATTAAGGTATATTGTCTGTTATGGTTGATCTCTTGGTACTTTAAAAATGTTACTCTTATTGTTTGGTGGTACCTATCACAACAGTAAAAGCCCCCCTCCCCTGGCCGCGCACTCTCTTTTCTCACTATACATGATATAAGTTGTATTTCATCAAACAGCATGATCATATACCATAGAAGTCTGAAAGCTGAGCGTAGATAGTGAAGCATTGTTTAGGTACTCAATTTCTTGGTTAATTTTTCTTTGAACCGTAATTTTTTTTCTTTTTCTTTTTTACTTAACTTGACTTAACATGCCTTCTTCTTTATCATTGATGACTTCATAAAATAAGATCAAGCACAAGGATGACCTCACAAGAAGAACTTTGAAGACTGAATATACGGTGTAACACATTTACATTCTAACATGTTCCCGCAAGTTAAGCACATTTTACCCGAGTAAAAACATGAGCTCTGCTCCACTATAATTTTAAAGTTCCTATCACTATACCAAAAGTTTGAAATTATAGTAATATTTTTAATTCTAAAAGTATTAGAAGAACTTAGAAGAGTTGATAATTTAACAAACGGTGAGGAATTTTCTTCTTGTATTTGCTTTTGAAAAAGGGAAATTGAGCATATTTAAGAGGCATTTAGAATAGTTGGATCACCAATCACCAATGAACTTGTTGGTTAACACGACAGAGTGATAGATACTCCATGTTATCTGGCCTGCACAAGACAATAAAACATTCACGGGGAATATGTCCAGAAAGTCTTTCTTATAATTAACTTAGACACTCGGAAGAATAATGAAGTAATAGAGTTATGAGGTATTCATCTCATCCCTGTCTCTTCTTATAATCAGAACCTTTTATCCTCTCTCTCAAATTCTGTCACAAAATTAGTTTTAGCATAGTGACAGAGATTTTAATAAAAATATAAAAGAGTTACCTCAAACTGTCATCATAACTTTAGAGTTTTAGTATAGTAACAGTAACTTTAACAAGACCAAAATGTATTCTGTTTTGTGAAACCTGATTTAAGTCCTCGCTTAGACTCTTCATGCATCAAACTTGCAGTGGTGAAGTAGCAGTTGCGCAGCAGTTAGAGCCTTGCAGCGCATGAGCTACATGATCTCAGTGCCTGAATAGCTATTCACGTTGCCCAAATATTATAGAAACATATTTGAAAATGTTGGTGTCGTATAAAAGAAAAATAGAGATGCGAAAAGATTTTTCTTCTGTTTCATGCAAAAAAAATTATATACACACATATCCAAATTATCAGGTGCTAATAGGATTACAAAAATGTTTAACTAATTAGACTAATAAAGACCCTATTAATCATGAGATTTAACATCACACGACTAGAAAATGATTTCAAAAATTAATGAGTCATTGTCCCCCTTTAAAATAAATACAAAAAATAAATGGTAACAAAACTCTATTTAAACCTCAGATGTTTTCTATAGTATTTGAAATAAAATTCTTGAACATTAATATAGGAGCGTCCGCATCAATGATCTCCTAACTTGATCATGAATATCTGAAAACAGGCAATTGCAAAGATCACAAAAGGAAGTATTACAACACAAGAATAAGATCAATGAAATGGTCATTTTCTTGCATTCTTGGCAGGAAGGGAGACGAACACTTGCACCCATCTCTCCCCCTTGTGCCCAAATCAAAGCCAGCTTGATTTTTCTCCCCCTTCTCTATCTCTCTCAAAAAATAGACGTACTACCTTCCTCTAACATGCATCAGGGCTGGATTGGCTCCATCGCGTGAAAGATCAGGTGATAGACGTTCGTGTTGTGAGCTGTCCATCACAGCTGGTGAACAGCCCGGAGCAGGAGAGAGAGAGACAAAAAATATAAACATGTTTTGGGGCCTCACCACAAAACACGTTTTCTTTTGTCTCTTCTCCTCCGTGTCATCCAACAGCTGTAATGAACGGCCCACGACGTGAAAGATCACTACGATCGGAAAGGAGCCAACCCCAGCCCCATGCATTGGAGCCACTTTTGTTTAACGCCTCAAACTCTCATACACGGGTCTGTTTGGATTTAAGGAATTGGTGTGAAGTGAGGAAGTAGGAAGTAAGATTTATTTCCTTTAGGAAAAAGGGAAATGAGTAGTAAGTTTTCTGGTGTTTGGATGATTGTTGGGAAGTGTGGTTTGGAAAATGTTTTGTCGTTTCCGGTGTTTGGATGGTAATGAAAAGTGGAAGTGGAAAAGTTGACCACAAAGTTGACCGCAAAATAATATTAAAATAAAAATTAATTAAGAAAAATAAAAAATAGATTGTAATTAGAATGCAAGTGAGATTTACATGACCAAAAAATTAACTGTTTTATGCTATAACTTATTATAAATGAGATTTACATGACCACAAAATTAACTGTAGCACTCTGGAAGTGAGAAAATGGTTGTGTAAAAGAGAGATAAAAAAGGGAAATGAGAATTTTCTTATTTTCCTTTTCCGGTGTTTAGATAGATAGGGAAATGAGCAATTATACTTCCCCAGTTCCTTACTTCCGCCCACTTCCTTGCATCCAAACACGCCCTGTATCTCTTAGCCTCTCAAGGCTCTAGGACCTCTGGGTTTAATTGCAGAACCGGGGGACTTAGCCAACCGATCCGTTCACACCACAGTTCTCTTTTGGAGCTTTGCATGCCCTAATTGCTATTGGTGTGTCCTCACATGGGGGAGGTGCCTTCCCTTGGAAAGGACACACTAACAACCCCACTAACGTGTTCTCGTTACCTCGGCATCTTCGTTCCCTGCCTGCCCTATTCAATAGTCTATTAACTGTTGCAATTTGTCAGCATTGTAAAATGACAATAACAATCTTTATCTTCTGTTGCTTCAAAGAGATTTACCCACTAGGGTTTTGAATATTTGTGTTGGAATTAACTGGTGCAGGACCTGCATGCATGTGTGGGCCTGACCAATGTGCGTATAATGGGACAACTTATAACTTTTTTAAACCTACGCGTCGTGTAATAAAAATAACAAATCAAACTTCATGGGTTGTAGTAACAAATTTGTGTAGAATTGTATGTTTAAAAGAAGCATGATTATATATGCACACTTTTATAAAAATAATAGTCATAAAATCTGTATTAATAATGACAAGATATATTTTTCAGCCAAGACCTCAACTAATTCTTCATCACTAAAGATTTTTGATTGAAATTATAATATACGGGGAGAAAGGAATCAAATAAATTTAGACTGTCATTTATATAAGAAGAAATTTCAGTTTTCAGATGTCAAAAGGAGGTCAAATATGAAGTAGCAATCAATTTTTTTTTCTTTTTTATAATTAAATAATTCAGCATTTGGTCTCTCCAGAGTTAAAGTAAATCATAATATTAAATACATGGGCAGATCTAGAATTTTAGGGTGGTGGATTAATACGGTAATATGCATGATTTTATCAATGTTTCTTTATTGTTTGTAATTAACATATTAGTTTTTTTATATTTAATTTATCTATTAATCTCAAGTATGAGAACATCAAATATTGCAAGCTGGAGCATCTAAGGAAATTGTGTTTGCTAAGAATCTCATGCTGATATACCTTATTAGGAAGAAAAAATTAAACCAATTGTCTTCGGGGGACAATTTAGAATTGCTTTTCTATTTACAATGCGTCCTATTAATAAAAAAAATAATAAACGCATGCAAGCTAGTAAAACACCAATAAAATCCGCGATTACTTTCCAACCTAGCAGATTATGGTTTCATTTTACTTAATACTCATGCGCTATTTATGGAAGCTAATTAAAGACTAGAGGCTATAGTGGTCAGATTCCGATATGCGCCAGGATCACTACATGTGTTCCACCTCAGTAGAACCTCCTGAAGATAGATGACAAGATGTGCTAGCAGAACATCTCCCTGAAGCATCATCCCGCCGTTCCCGAGGTCACTCCTCTTTCTGAAAACTTGACTGTCCCGAGACCACTCCTCCTTCCGAGAGTATCGTCATCCCAAGGTCGATTCTTCTCATCTCTAATAAGACGAATGCAGCAACTGATCTCCTTGATCATCACCTACAATTCATAGAGATCGTTTTGCCATCAGATCATCTCATTTTTCAAATGTTACAACAACTCCTATTCCTAACAGACTGTTACAGAAAATAGAAGGAACCACTCATGCAATCAAGAGCATAATCCAGGCCATTACGAAGAAATCTCAATGTGCAAATTATGCGGTTATGAAAATCTATATGACTCATGAAACACCCCGATCTCGGAATACGTACCCGATACGTGTCCTGATTTTTCGCCCGTATTATTATGTTCTCCTCATTTATTGTTTGGTATTTAGCTTGTATTCTGCAGACCTGACCTCAGCCTGAACAAGACCCGAGCCTAGATCCGGGCCCAGTCCATTTTCTATTTTTTTTTTCATTTCTATTTTCCTTATTTTTCTTTTTCTTTTCCCTTTTCCTTTCCCTTCTTTTTTCTTTTCTATTCTCTTTCCTCCCCTATCAACATCACTAGCCACCCCCATCATCACCTGAACGAGGTGAAACCAGTGCACAGAAAAAAGTTTTGAAATTAAAGAGATTAAGGTTGGTGCTTTAGCTTCCTCAATTTTACTGCAACAGTAAAGAGGCTAAGCGGGTTGTGATCCACAAGGAGGGATGCGAAGAAAGCTTTTTGGTATCATTGACTAAATTGCTTAAAATGGTCTTCTTTGTTTCGAAAAAGGAAAAGAAAACAAAAACAAAAAGGAAAAAGTAAAGGAGACAGTTTGGTTGAGGATGTTGGTTTGAGATCACTAAAGAGAAAAAAAAATGAGTTTTTAAAAGAAAAGAAATTTAAAGCTTACTCATCTGCTTGGCACCGCTAAGAACTTACATCTTGAAAGATTCGTGCCTCAATTTAGATCATTGGAAAGAGAAGTGTTCAAGTAAAACAAATAAGATAGTGAAAGTGTAACTTCTATCAACACTATTTTTAAAAATGAATATTAAACCATCAAGAAATCAAGCATGGAATAAAAACATGTTTTAAAGATTGAGTTTTAAATAAGAGTTAAAAATTAACACCCAACCTTATGTGACTTCAAGAACGCTTGCAATTTGCAAGACATTAGTTAAAGTATGCAAATAATTCAATTGGGTTTTCACAAAATCAATCAAAAGTAGTAGTAGTGGTAGAGAGGAGTGAGCCGTGTAAAGAAATTAGTTCAAACAGTAACATCTCGAAAAGGAGAAGTAGATCAGTAAAAGTTATATCCTTCATTGATTGTCACCTTCAATTTACATATTACACACTCTTTTTGACTCTCTCCTTCTGGATCTAAGATAGTGCAAAATGCAGTAAAAATAAAGAAGAAAATAAAAAGAAAAAAAATGATAAAAACTAACTAACAAGAAAATCCTAACCTAAATCCTAAAAATGTAAACCCTAGTCTAGTTCTCTGTACATTCTTTTATGCTCTGGTACTGAATTTATAGGAGAAAAGTAGTGGAAGAAGCGTGTGAAAGATAAGCACAAAGGCCCTGGCTGAACAACCAACATCTGACCACACATACGCGGCCAAACGCTTTGTGCGGCAAGGATCTGGCCATTGGGCCAGATTTTTGAGCGCATGGATCCCTTCTCCCTGTTATCCCTTGATCTCTGATAAAACAGTCTATGGATTTTTGGATTTGCCACTATTGGATTTCTCGACCTAAGAAAATAAATCCATAGAAGTCAAATTTAGTTGGAATATATTTGGGATTATCTTCTCCTTCTCCATTAATTACGACTTGTGCACCATTAGACAATAAAAGAGTTAAATGGCAAAGTTTTATTACAATTAAAATGTGAAAAATGTGACAATAAATTTGCAATATTAGTGAACAATCACACCCCCACCTACTTCCTCTTCCCATTCTTTGCACCACCTGTAGCACAACCACCCCTCCCCTCTCACCTGTACTGTCTCTCTCCCCATCTCTCTCTCTCTCTCTCATTAATCTCTCTCACTTCCCCTCACACTCTCTCCTTATCACTTTCCCCCTCCTTCTCCCTCTCTCTCTCACTCTCTTTTTTCTTCTCCCAGATCGATCGCTCTCTCCTCCTTTGGCCACCAGCCAGCCAACCTTGGCCACTAGCCCAGCCTCTCTTTCTCCTCCTTTATCTCTTCCTTCTCTCTTCCTCTCTTTTCTCTCTCCAGTGCCAGCACCACCACCTCTTCTCCTTTTCTCCTCCATGCAACCCAGCTCCCTCTCCTCCTCCCGCCAACCCCAGGCCGACCACCCTTCCCCCACCAACGCTAGCCCCTTTCTCCCTTCTTTCTCTTTTGTCTGGCACCCAAGTCTAGCCCAACACCCCTCTCCCCTCTAGCTGGTGGCCACCCCAGCCCAGCCCCCAGACCCTGACTACCCTTTCTCCTTCTCTGGTCGTCACCTAGCCAGGTTAGGCTGCCACCAACTGGCTGGCCTCCTTCTCCTCCTCGCAGCCCATAACCCAACCTCCCTCTCTCCATATCTGTCTTTCTCCCTTCTCTTCCTCTTCCTGTCTATCTTTCTCTTCTCTCTCCTTGTCTCTCTCTCATTCTTACTCTCTATCTCTCCCCCTCTTTCATTCTCTCTCTTCATTCTTATTCTCTCTCTGTTATTCTCTTTCTCATTATCTCTTTCTCATTCTCTCTGTCTCTAACTTTCCCTGTCTCTTTCATTCTTTCTCTTTCTTACTCTCTCTGTCTCTCTCCTTTCATCCTCCTCGCACGTGTGCAGTTAGCTTTGCTAGAGCTCCTCCACCACCACCAAAGTCTGCCGTCATATCGTCTGTGGTGTTCGTTAGACGAGTACCTCGCTCTTTAGCCTCCGTGCTTTCATGTAGCCTCCGGGCTTTCTTTTAGCCTCCGTGCTTTCTTTTAGCGTCTGGGCTTTATTGTTTCCATCAGGTAGGCGAGCTTAACGCTCAGCGCTTTACCGCTAGCTTCGCCACGAGCATAGCTTCGTCGTGAGCATTAGATTCGCTTATGTGTAGCTTCATCGCGAGCATCTTGCTTCGCCACGTGTGTTAGCAAAGCATTCATATGTTAGCTTCACCACGAGTGTCTAGCTTTGCCGTAAGCGTAGCTTCGCCAGGAGCACTTCACCGCGAGCATTAGCTTCACCTATGCGTTAGCTTCACTGGGAGTGATAGCTCCGTGTGCGTGTTAGCACCTAGCGCAGTGCTAACTTCGCCAGGAGCCTAACTCTACCGTGTACCTACCGCTTAACACTGCGAACTTAACTTCGCCTATGGCTTAGCCTCCCCGGACACTGCCTATCTATGCTCTAGCTTTTCTTAGCTCCATTTGGTTATTTAATAGTTTAATTGATTATTATTATTGATATGGTTGTGAAGAGTTGAAATAGTTATTTGTACTGTTTGGCATGATGTTTTGATCCTGTATTTACTTGTGCTATTGTACTTCTCCTGGTACCATAACACCGAACCTATTACTTACATGGCTCATATATCACCACATGACACTCATGTTACCTGGACACGGTGGAACGGTGTATGGAACTAAGTGCCACACGGAGCAAAGTGCCCACCACATACGTGGTGGGGACCACCTCTTGAGTCCGTGTGGGTACCTCTAGAGTCCCACATCGCGTCCTCAGTGCACTGGTCATTCAGATCTACTACATGATGCATTTAGTAAACCAGCAATGGTAATGTCAAGAGTGTGTGCTATTTAGTCACTCTCTTGTTCAGATAGTGGTACTTATATGACATGTTCAGATGAGTTCTGCTGAACAGGCTCCAGTATGGACTGGCAGTGGTATGGAACACTGGAAGAGACTAATTAAAGTAACATGCAATACAGATTGTTATTATATATATCATAATATATTGCTCGTCACTTGCATGATACCATGTCTGTGTATACTGTATTAGTTCCTGATTTTCTTGTCTAATGGCTTGTACTTGCATGAATGAGTTCATGCCACTATGATCCTACACACGTATGATTGCATGTGCACGCCACTTGGCTTCATTTTACGCACTCGTTGGGTTGCTTTCTGATAACCCTGGACCTGCTGTTCTGAAATGGTCCCAGTCTTAAGTTTTCTTAATTATCACAATCATCACTGCTCATCCTTAATTATATGAAAATTCTCAAAAATTTTCGGCAGCATCTTCTCTAAATGTGGGGTCCATTAAGTACAATAATTCAGTTTCGCCTAATATCAGCCTACTTTTATATCCACAACATTTCACGCAATATATATGACATTTCGGCTTGACTTCACTTACTCATAATCTTAATGAATCTAAGTTCCTCAAACCCATTCATAATAATTCATAATTTTCAACATCCATACTCCATAGACATTCACAACCACCATTTCATGAATAGGATACTATATCATGTGCTTGAAACCATAACATACATATATAACAATATTTTATAAAAGTTTATAACATATGATGTCTTTAGAGGTTCATATATACAGTTTCCTAAAATATACACATAAGAAGAACATGGCAAAATGTAATACTAGTCTCCAATTGTCTCCTCTCCCCTAGTTTAGCTCTAGGCAGTCCTTTTACCTTTGTCCACACCTGAAGAGGGGTTTTAACATAATAGTGAGCTTGACAACTTAATGAGTAAAACAAACAATATAATGGTAGCTTTATGCAATGCTCAATTATATGCATGATTTTATGTTAGCCAACTATAGGATGAAAAATAATAGCAATGTATTACATTAAACATATTTAGGTTTTAATGACACTCTCCTTCGTTACCTCCGGTTAAACCCGGTCCCTTCCTCCAATATTATATTAAACAATAATTTCATTCCCTTAGATCACCTTCGATTCAACCCGGTTGCTGCCTCCACTAGATCATATATAATTTATGATATGCATATACAAGTTCAAGAAATGATCCAACATGATCAAATGAAAATCTATACCATGATGCATCATGCAAGATTTTTGAATGATTACACATCATAACATCATGATTCACGAATACAATAAACGTACTTGAATTTAGTTATCATGTTCATCATAGGATTTATCATTTTCAAATTTCACAATTTAACTACCATATGTATATAAACATGCATACTTGGACATGCATTCACGAAGTTAGTCGATACATTGGTCTATAGAATTATTAATCATACATGGATGTGTATAGTTAGAATTAGCTATACCTCAACTCACATACACGTTAACTATGTATATGGGGTAAACTTACATGGTTTTTACCACTATATGCACTCATGTGAATATCTATCACTTACAAAATAAGCATACATGGTCTTAGTTATTTATATACACTCATATGAACATCATTCATTTGTAAAGGTATATTTATATGGATATTGTTATACCACTTATACATACCAATGGTTAGTTATCATATACCCCACAAGGTGGTTAATTTTAGTGAAATGGCCATGCCTACAAGAACTTAATTATTTCATATACCCATAAGATTGTCCAACGACACAACTAATCTGGCATCCACGTACATATATAATGGTTCCTAATCATGCACATACTAGCAATTTCACCTTCACATCATTTTAAATAACCAACAAGTTTCATTTTAAGTGTTTGGATGTAGCCTACCCTAAATACTTGGGGCAAATGGCTTAGTTGTTGTCATTGTTGTGGATGTTCTACTCACTCTTGAAGAGACCACTCTCGCTTAACACGCTCGCCTGCAGGCAATATAAGAAACTACATGATCATGGCAACATCATTAGTGACCTATATACAAAGAAAAAAAGGATTAGTATAGGTCTAAGAATTTGTTACCTTAACTAACCGAAAATACCCTCTTTTCTTACAAACCTTGGTCCATACTTGCCTCAAGAAAGTAACCTTTATGGTGTGATGCTAGATCACCATTCCTCATGGTCTAATTGAGTGTTTATAGAGGATAATTGTCACGCCCCGCTTCCCAAAATACGTTTGAACCGGAGTCGCGACGAGAGTCGGCGACGTATATACGCGAGGAAAATACCCCACGTATACACGCTAAGCCTAAATTAGCCTGAACAAGCTATAAATCAGAACTATAATAATCATCGATCACTTCAATAATACATATCCAATGTAAATGACATAAATCCAAGTTCCACTTAAACTCCAACTAAGTCCATTTACTGATCCAAGCGTCAAATAATCCGATCTCCAACATCATAACAAGTCCACATCAATATCTGAATGAATCATCCCTTAAAGCTATTATCAATGAGAGAATAACAAGCTGGAAAGTCCTCTACATGAAATGTATTATCTTATCATAATGCAGATCAGGCTATTATAAAGAACGTAATTCCAATGCCATCTATAACTCAAGTTTAGTCCAATTCTGAATAAGTCCATGTACTATCCAATCGTCAAGAACTCAAATCTTTTAATAAGGTAAGATCACATCTAGTATATCCCCAAACAGCTACAATATAGAATAGTTACTTCTGATACTTAACATCAATGACACATCATCTGATAGTTCTCATATACTCGGCTATAGATCCAAATCATTACAACCAACTCATAATCCTAATAGTTCCATGATCGTCAAGTATCAATACACATCAAGAAATTTGATACATTAATCGTCGTTCCAACATATATCCATAATCAGTACTAGTCCTCTCTCTCCATCAGCCTAATCTGATTCCCAAGTCTTCACAATTCTCTCTTCTATTAAGATCAATCATAATATCCCAACACTCGGTGTCACCACATATACATGCATCTAAGTTCTATTAGATCAAGTCATTACCACCAATATCTATCCCTTGAAATCATGTACATCCCTCAATAACCAATACATAACTCATGGGTAAAGTCTACAGTCCATAAGATGTCCATACATAGCAGTCAGACAGGCATTAGTCGACTAGAGGAAGGGTTAGTCGACTAATCGAGGGGACCAAGTCGACTACACTAAGGCCAAGTCGACTATAGGAAAAGGGGTAAGTCAACTGACAGAGAAACAGAGGCTACACAGCTCCAGGTCCACTTATTAGTCAACTAGGGCTAAGGTATAAGTCGACTAGGCATATTGTTAGTCGACTACTAACACTGTCAAGTCGACTAACAGAGATATACAGAGAGCTGCTATTCTCCTGGGAGGTAAGTTAGTCGACTAGGGGTCAGGGTGTAGTCGACTAGCAGAGTCATTAGTCGACTAATCTCAGGGATTAGTCGACTAATAACCCTACCAGAACACATATCAGAGGCATACAGAAATCTATTCTCCCACACAACAAAACATGAATAAGTCCTCTCTTGCACACATCAATATACATAATTTCTACACTAACTCTATATTCACAATAGAATCATCATTCATTAAAATATACGTAAAACGAGAGGAATCGAAGGAGAAAGGAGAGTACACTCACATCGGAAATCTGATCTGATCGTTGCAGGGCGTGTCACCGTTACGGTTGCTGTGGTGCTGTTCCTCGCTGTTGGACTGCAGGGGAGGGTGGCCAGGGTGCTGGAGAAGGCCACCGTGCCGGTCTCCGACGACGGCCTGGCGTGGATCGAATCTGAACATCACTCGCTGCTCGCTGTTGAATCTGGGCGTGTGCTGAATCTGGATCTGTGGCCTGGAGATGGGGGTGCTCAGCCTGCTGATGGTTGCTCACGGGATCCGGGCTGGAGCTGCAGCGTGGTTGGCCTGTTGGGTCTGCCGTCGAAGAGGGGCGCAACAAGGGGAAGGAGGTGCAGCTGCGGGTGGAGGAGCAGCCACAGGGGGGTCCTGGTGCTGGGCTCGCCTGCTGGTGGTGATAGCCGACCTGAGAAGAGGAGGGAAAGCACTCGGGGGAGGAGCTCGGCTGGACTGCTGCTGGTTGCAGCCAAGGAGGGGAGATGGCTGCTGTGCCGTGTTGCTGTCCAACGGGAGCTGTGACCAACAGAGAAGATGGAGAGGGGTGCGGCTGTGGTACAGATCTGGGGAGGTGGAGGCCGAGCTGCTGGACACCCTGCTGTTGGTGGAGTGCACGGCTGGAAGGAGGGAGAGGAGAAGAGGTGCGGCAGCATGAGGGGGAGAGAAATTAGATTAGGGTTAGGGCTAGGTTTAGGTTAACAATAGGATTATATAGTAGGGTAGGTTATTGGATATTGGGTCTAGTTGGGTAACGGGTTGAGGTCCAATAGATGAATAGGTGTTGGGTTTAGGCTAGCGGGCATGGGTTAGGATCCAATTAGATAATTGGGTATTAGGTTATTGGGCTAATGGGTAGGATTAGGAATCCAAACGGGTAGATGGGTAATCAAGATAATGGGTAAAGAATCCAGATGGGTGAAAGGAAAATAGGGTGAGAGGCTAAACAAGGAGAACTCCACAACCATGATTAGTATTAACATTAATACTAATATCAAAATAATATAATATTAACACTAGTAATGGTAATGATAAAATAATAATAAATAATACCAATACCATTAACAACTAGCAATACTTAATTAAAATAATAATAGAAACACTAATAATAATAAATAACAGTAACAATATAGATATTACTAACAATGAGTAATAATATATCATATGATAAATAAATACATGTACACATTTAAAATGCCAGTATATTTTTATTTAAATACCGTACTAAAAAAATAGTGATATTACATTCTACCCACCTTAATAAAAATTTCGTCCTCGAAATTCCGATAAGGTAGGGAATAGTAAAAAGAATCTAAAATCAAGAGAGAACACAACAATCTTCCACGTCACCTCGTTGGGACACCACGATTCCGCTGCGCGCTCTGATTTCTGGTACCGGCTTCAATAAGGAGTAACCAAACTCAGGAGGCAAAATCAGGAAAATAGAATAGAAAAGAATATAGGAATCAAGTTGGAACCCAGATTACTCTAGAAAAGAGTTGGAATTAGGGATATCAAAAGATTTAAGGAATGGATTCCAAAAAAGAGAACGATCAATTCCAAATGGAGTCAATATTATCATGTGAATAGTATATGTATATTGCAGTGTAAGTATAACTTATTCAAGTTACTGGTAAGAATTAGGTCTCTCTTGCGAAACAAGAGTCAAAATTCAAGATCGCAAGTTGAAAACCTAGGCTTTGATACCAAAAAAACCTGTCACGCCCCGCTTTCCAAAATACGTTGGAGCCGGAGTCGCGACGAGAGTCGGCGACGTATATACGCGAGGAAAATACCCCACGTATACACGCTAAGCCTAAATTAGCCTGAACAAGCTATAAATCAAACTATAATAATCATCGATCACTGCAATAATACATATCCAATGTAAATGACATAAATCCAAGTTCCACTTAAACTCCAACTAAGTCCATATACTGATCCAAGCGTCAAATAATCCGATCTCCAACATCATAACAAGTCCACATCAATATCTGAATGAATCATCCCTTAAAGCTATTATCAATGAGAGAATAACAAGCTGGAAAGTCCTCTACAAGAAATGTATCATCTTATCATAATGCAGATTAGGCTATTATAAAGAACGTAATTCCAATGCCATCTATAACTCAAGTTCAGTCTAATTCTGAATAAGTCCATGTACTATCCAATCGTCAAGAACTCAAATCTTTTAATAAGGTAAGATCACATCTAGTATATCCCCAAACAGCTACAATATAGAATAGTTACTTCTGATACTTAACATTAACGACACATTATCTGATAGTTCTCATATACTCGGCTATAGATCCAAATCATTACAACCAACTCATAATCCTAATAGTTCCATGATCGTCAAGTATCAATACACATCAAGAAATCTAATACATTAATCGCCGTTCCAACATATATCCATAATCAGTACTAGTCCTCTCTCTCCATCAGCCTAATCTGATTCCCAAGTCTTCACAATTCCCTCTTCTATTAAGATCAATCATAATATCCCAACACTCGGTGTCACCACATATACATGCATCTAAGTTCTATTAGATCAAGTCATTACCACCAATATCTATCCCTTCAAATCATGTACATCCCTCAATAACCAATACATAACTCATGGGTAAAGTCTACAGTCCATAAGATGTCCATACATAGCAGTCAGACAGGCATTAGTCAACTAGAGGAAGGATTAGTCGACTAATCGAGGGGACCAAGTCGACTACACTAAGGCCAAGTCGACTATAGGAAAAGGGGTAAGTCAACTGACAGAGAAACAGAGGCTACACGCTCCAGGTCCACTCATTAGTCAACTAGGGCTAAGGTATAAGTCGACTAGGCATACTGTTAGTCGACTACTAACACTGTCAAGTCGACTAACAGAGATATACAGAGAGCTGCTATTCTCCTGGGAGGTAAGTTAGTCGACTAGGGGTCTAGGTGTAGTCGACTAGCAGAATCATTAGTCGACTAATCTCAGGGATTAGTCGACTAATCACCTTGCCAGAACACATATCAGAGGCATACAGAAATCTATTCTCCCACACAACAAAACATGAATAAGTCCTCTCTTGCACACATCAATAAACATAATTTCTACACTAACTCTATATTCACAATAGAATCATCATTCATTAAAATATACGTAAAACGAGAGGAATCGAAGGAGAAAGGAGAGTACACTCACATCGGGAAATCTGATCGTTACCGGGCGTGTCACCGTTACGGTTGCTGTGGTGCTGTTCCTCACTGTTGGACTGCAGGGGAGGGTGGCCAGGGTGCTGGAGAAGGCCACCGTGCCGGTCTCCGACGATGGCCTGGCGTGGATCGGATCTGAACATCACTCGCTGCTCGCTGTCGAATCTGGGCGTGTACTGAATCTGGATCTGCGGCCTGGAGATGGGGGTGCTTGGCCTGATGATTGTTGCTCGCGGGATCCGGGCTGGAGCTGCAGCGTGGTTGGCCTGTTGGGTCTGCCGTCAAAGAGGGGCGCAGCAAAAGGGAAGGAGGTGCAGCTGCGGGTGGAGGAGCAGCCACAGGGGGGTCCTGGTGCTGGGCTCGGCCTGCTGGTGGTGATAGCCGACCTGAGAAGAGGAGGGAAAGCACTCGGGGGAGGAGCTCGGCTGGACTGCTGCTGGTTGCAGCCAAGGAGGGGGAGATGGCTGCTGTGCCGTGTTGCTGTCCAACGGGGGCTGTGACCAACAGAGAAGATGGAGAGGGGTGCGGCTGTGGTACAGATCTGGGGAGGTGGAGGCCGAGCTGCTGGACACCCTGCTGTTGGTGGAGTGCACGGCTGGAAGGAGGGAGAGGAGAAGAGGTGCGGCAGCATGAGGGGGAGAGAATTAGATTAGGGTTAGGGCTAGGTTTAGGTTAACAATAGGATTATATAGTAGGGTAGGTTATTGGATATTGGGTCTAGTTGGGTAACGGGTTGAGGTCCAATAGATGAATAGGTGTTGGGTTTAGGCTAGCGGGCATGGGTTAGGATCCAATTAGATAATTGGGTATTAGGTTATTGGGCTAATGGGTAGGATTAGGAATCCAAACGGGTAGATGGGTAATCAAGATAATGGGTAAAGAATCCAGATGGGTGAATGGAAAATAGGGTGAGAGGCTAAACAAGGAGAACACCACAACCATGATTAGTATTAACATTAATACTAATATCAAAATAATATAATATTAACACTAGTAATGGTAATGATAAAATAATAATAAATGATACCAATACCATTAACAACTAGCAGTCTTAATTACAATAATAATAGAAACACTAATAATAATAAATAACAGTAACAATATAGATATTACTAACAACGAGTAATAATATATCATATGATAAATAAATACATGTACACATTTAAAATACCAGTATATTTTTATTTAAATGCCGTACTAAAAAAATAGGGATATTACAATAATATAGGCTTTAGAAGCAAATAATAAAGGGGAAAGAAGGGTGAATGAGTAAATGAGAGAGTGAGAGAGTGTGAGAGGGAGGAGGGGATAGCCGGCGGCTGACAGCGGCAAAAGGGGTGGGCCGGCCGGTGGGAGAGGGAGGGAGGTGGAGAGGGAAGTGGGGGAGATGAAAAATGAGAAGAGAGATGTGAATGAGAGAAATGAAGCTTTTCTCCCATTTTTCTCTTTATATACTTCCCACCAAAATATTCTCCTATTACCAAGTGTTTATCAATATTGGTGCTTCCTATCTCCATCATAGACCTATAGGTATGATCTTCCCCACTCTCTTACAAGCCATGCCACCACCCAAGCATGGTTGGGTACTATCTTAGGACAAAAAGTCAAAGTTATTATGAATGAATACTTTAAAGTATATATACATATATCAATTTATGGTAGTATATACATTCATGTATTTGTAAGACTACTAATTAGTATATATATACTTTACCCTCATGAATTATTTTGTACCAACTCTCATTCTCTTAATATTATAAGGTTTTAGTTGGAATTATATATCTATTAACACAACATGCTTCTAACACCAGTACTTTTATATTACGGTAATAAACGGGTTGAACTCAGAATTTATATGATCTATGCACATAACGTCATATATGGTAATAATCTGTAACTAAATAAAGCAAGTGTTACAGTTCTATCCTCTTAAGAAAGTTTCGTCCTTGAAACTCAATGTACCTTAGAATAAATGTGGATAGTTTCGCATCTCATTTTCTATCTCCCATGTTGCTTCTTCTACTTGTTGACTTCTCCATAGAACCTTAACTATAGGAATAATTTTATTTCTCAATTGTTTCTCCTTGCAATCTAAGATTTATATTGGCTCCTCTATGTATGTCATGTCTTCTTGTAATTGCAAAGGTTGATAGGAAATAATATGGTTGGGATTGAGTATGTACTTTCTTAACTGAGACTCATGAAATAGATTATACATTCTCTCCATATCAGGAAGTAAGGCTAAACGATAAACAACCGGTCCAATTCTATCCAATATTTCAAATCGTCCAACATATCTAGGATCTAATTTGTTCCTTTTGCCGGTGCATTTCACTCCCTTCATTGGAGATACATTTAGGAAAACTTTATCCCCCACCTCAAATTCTAATGATCTGCAATGTTTATCTGCATAAGCTTTTTGCCTACTCTGAGTTGTCTTCAACTTTTCCTTGATTAATTTAATCATATCAGTAGCTTCTTGAATTATATCAGGGCCAAATATCCTCTATCTCCAATTTCGTTCTAATAGATTGGTGATCTATATTTTCTACCATATAAAGCTTCGAATGGAGGCATGCTAATGGTGGACTGATACTCATCCCAGTTTCTCCCAAAATCTAATACACAAGTTCTCAATATATCTTATAGTATTTGAATAGTCATCTCTGACTATCTGTCTGTTTGGGGGTGTGTCGCTGTACTGAGTTGAAACTTAGTGCCCAAAGCTTTGGATATGCTATCCCAAAATCTGGATTGAAATTTAGGATCCTGATCTGAAACAATAGACTCAGGTACTCCATGCAGCTTAACTATATCTTGAATATATACTTGAGCGAGTTTCTCCATAGCGTAGTTGATCTAGATGGATAGAAAGTGGGCAGATTTAGTAAGTCTATCTACTACTACCCAAACGGTATCTAGTCCTTGAGATGTAAGAGGAAGTCCAAAAACAAAATCCATGCTAATATGACACCATTTTCATTCAGGAATTTGTAAAGGTACCAGTAATCCTGGGAGCTTCTTATCTTCTACTTTCACTTACTAACATACAAGGTATTTTTATACAAATCTAGCAATATCCTTTTTGTTGGCCCAAAGGCCCATCACTCTAGTTTTGATGATGATCAACTCATGAAGTTATGTATACTAATGATCTTGTGTTTAATTAGTGACAGATTCTTTATCAAGATCTTAGTAGGTGCATAGCTCAACAAAGGATAAAATGTCAAGATTTGGAGCTAGCACGGTGTGATCCAAGGAGCTTTTGGATCAAGCTTGGACCAAGTCAAGAAGATGAGAAGACTTCAAGATCAAGACTTGTGTCTAGGTGTGTTTTTATAAGATTTTGTTTTAGTTAAAATGTAAAGGATAGAATAGTTGGTGGATTGCTCAAGTATACCATGCACACACACTCTTGATTTAATTGTCTTTTCATAAAAGAATTTTTATTTTAGAAAAGACTTTCATTTTTTAAAAAAATACATATTTGGTTTTTGGTATTCAAAGTTATATGTTTCAACCAAAACTTTATTTAGAGCTTAATGTCAAAAACATAGATATTTCATCTTGATTGTGTAGTGGATCATATTCATACACACTATGCTTTAAAAGTATATCTTGTTTTTGTATTTGATGAAGATTTGGAAAAACATGTTTTGAAAAAATATTGTTTTGGAAAAACAGTTTTTATCATGAGCCAAATATTTTCAAGTTACAAAAATAGTCCAATCTTTTATAACATGCCTTGATTTTGTGCAAGCATGTTTGTATATCAAAGTATATTGGTAAAACTATTTTTGTAGATTTTTAAGTATTTTATGGGATTTTATTTGAGCCAAAAAGACTAACTTTTTAATCCTAGAAAACTGTTTCAGGCTTCGGATAAGTCGACTAATAGCCTTTATAAGTCGACTAATCCTGAAGTCGGCCGACCGGACCGGTCGACCGACGTGCACAGATGTGCACGCCTTTGTGCACTGGAGGACGGCCGACCGTACGGGTCGACCGCTCCAGAGAGCAAAGCTCTCTGGAAAGTTCGGCCGACCGTACGGGTCGACCGACAGAGAGTTAGACTCTCAGCTCCAGTGGGTCGGTCGACCCCGGCGGTCGACCGTGGCTCCAACGGTCGGATTTCTGACCGTTGGCGGTCGACCGCACGGGTCGACCGGCAGCTCTGACAGACCCCAACGGCTATATTTTTCTGGCCTATAAATTTGGGGTTTGGTCATTGTTTTAAGCCAAGATTTGGAGAAGTTTTTAGAGCCAGTTTTTCCCACTCTTTTCAGAAGTTTTTCTCCACAAAATAGAGAGCAAATATTTCCTATCTAAAGGGAAGATTTTAACAAGAGTGTTTAAAGTGATTTCTTGAGTTTTTCACCATAGTTCTTTCCTTACTTTCTCACAATCACTTGAGCTATCCATTGCCTTATCTATCCATAGGATTATGTTGTGAGAGTTTGTAATTGGTGATCAAAGTGTTGTAGATCACCAAAGATTTCATCTTTGTACTTTGAGAAGACGGGCAAGTGTGCTCGTGGTGGTTTAGAGTTCTTGTGTGAACTCGGTGGTTTGAGGTGCGGCCTCGGCGAGCTAGTGAGCTTGCGTGTGTACGGGACTAGGGAGTCCGAGGGCTTGTAAGTGTTGCGGCACCGAGGAGAGATCCATTGGGATCTTGCATAGTGGAAATCCTTCGTGTGTCGAAGGCGGGGATGTAGAGCAAGTGTGCTCGAACCTCGAAACATACCCTTGTGTTTGCGATTGCCATTTCTCTCTCTCTATCTCCTTGTTTATATCTTGCATTACTTATCTTGTCTTTACCATACATGCATGATATATTTCTTGTGCTCATATTGTTATATTGCTTGGGATTGTTGCTAACACTTGTATTCAACCAAGAGAGCCAACGCGGCACCTCAACCCATTCAAGGGGAATCTAGAGGAGTTTGTCCAGAGCCCTTCACGGGAAATTCGGCAACACTCTTTGGTTATACGTGGTGTTTAGTGTAAAAGATTTAATTAGGTCATAATTAGTTTTAGCTTCCGCATCATTTGGCATTTAGTAACCATTAGATTAGCCATCACCTATTCACCCCCCCTCTAGGTGAACTTACAATTGGTATCAGAGCTTGGTACTCTGATTTGGTCTAACAACCTAGAGTTAAAGATCCTCATTTTTAGGCTAATCACAATATTTGTACACACACCATGGAGTTCATGTCACCACCCACCTTTGACATTCTTAACATCCAAATTTGAAGGTTAAGATGTCATTGTACCTCAAGGCCTTAGGCATTCATGTATATCTTGCTACTTCTAATGATTCATATGTTTATAATAGCAAGTACTTTGAGGCTAATGCTAAAGCCATTTATGCTTTGAAATGTATCCTAAATGATGATTATTTATTTAGAGTTTCTAATGTTGAATCGGCTTTTGTAGTTTAGAACATCATCACCTCCCTTGGCGAAAAGGATCTATACTATGCGGGGAGCGATTCGGATGTTGGAAGCAACACCTCCAACATGTGCTACATGGTCCAAGGGGATAACCCCCTTGAGGTAACTACCGAATCCGAGGTAGAAGATGATAATATGTCATATGATGAGCTTAGCACTTTTTGTCAACTATTGCTTGAGAAATATGACATGATTAAAAAGGAAAATAAAAATTTGAAAAGGAATATTGCTTGCATGCATATAGAACAAGATTCATTTAAATCTAACATTGCATGTTTAGAAAAAGAAAATAACAATTTGAAAAAGTATTTTGATGCCATGCTTAATGAAAAAGATTCATTAGAAAATAAAATGGCATGCTTAGAAAAAGAAAATAAAGATTTGAAAAATGAGAATGTTTCCTTGCTTTCTAAATTAAATAATCTTTGTGAAGGAAACACTATTTTGAAAAATAAAGTTGAATTTGTGGGAAAACAAAAGGAAGTTATTTTTTCAAGAAAATAAGTCTTTGAAAAGAAAAATTTGTGAAAAAGGAAAAGATTTTGTTTCTCAAAAGAAGAAGAAAAATGATTTCATATCTCACCATGCTTTTCATACCACCACTAGTGAGATTAATGTTTTGAAAGATAAAATTAATGATTTGAGTTCAACCTTGAACTCTTGTGCATTCAACCACACTAGATTGGAGTCTATGTTTTCAAAGAAACAAACTCCATCCATTCATGCACATCATCATGCTTATGCTGCACAACATGATCACACACCTACACATAAGCATACTAAGGTGTACGTATGTACACATTGTGGCCGCAAAGGCCATTTAGCAAAGTTTTTTTATGATAATATTAATTCTCTAAATTTTGCTAATTATAAAAGATTTTGGGTTCCTTACAAGTCTAACCCCAAAGGACCCAAGCAAAAATGGGTACCAAAACCCCCACCCCATGTTTTTGATGTAGGTGAGGGATCTCTCAAGACGTGAGAGATTTGGTGCCTTGGTAGTGGATGCAATAGACTTGATGGACATACTTTTGGATGCATCGCTATCAAGGAGTTTTGGTGGAAAGGCCACCATTTTTGGAGCTTTGGAGTTGGTAATAATATCTAAACTCCTACTTTTTATGTACATGCTAGTTCATTTGTCATATTCATAGCATGTTCATATTTTTGTGTGCTTCATGTAGTATTTACATGCTTAGATGTAGAATGTGTCAAACTTGCATTTATACATATACAAATAGTGAATTACAATTGACTCATATATATTTGAACTTCATGCTCACTTGTGTCCACTATATGCATATGTATAAACTAGTTTTGATCATTCTCTCATTTATACATGCTTTGCCAATTATTTTTTTTATGCTTTACTTCATGTATATGTATTTTTAATTCAAATCTAATAAATATACATGTATACCCATGAGTCTCTTGCCTTCATGCAAACATCATTAATACTCTTTTAGATTTGGGATATGTATGTGTATTATTAGGATTGGATTAATCATACATATACCATGAAGATTAGTGTTTTAATGAAAAATGATTTTTTTTAAAAATATGTGACTTATGATCTTTTTAAGCTTCATTGACTATTTTCATAAAAATGCTATTTACATGATCGTTTAACACTCACACTTTTTGTTAAAATCATGTTGAGCCTTATAGACCATGAGTGCTTAAATTTTTATGTATCTAGTTATGTTTATGAAAAAATAAGATTTGATATATTTGAAGGATCTTTAACTAGTTTTTCAAAAACAATTTATACTAGTTATTTATTCTTCAAATAATTTTTGAGATTGACACATGATTCTATTTTTCTCAAAATTTGATGCTTCATGATTTGAATATTAGTTTATATGTTAGTTTTTGTCAACACTAGGATTTATACTTGTACATATCGTGGGCCACAAATAAATCTATTTATATTTATGCTTGAACGCTTATTTGAACCCATGAAATGTGCTTGTATTGCTTGGTTTAGATGATACATACATTTTTAAACTTGTATTCCCACTTTCTAGATTTGATTTATGATCATGTGTTTTCATTTCATGTATATGTATATTTTGCCAAACTTTAAGATATACATGTATACCTCTTGAGTCATTTGCCTTTAATGCAAATCTATTTATATGGACTCAATTGTGTTTAAGAGATATGTATGTATACTTATTGTGTTATCAAAACATACATATATCTTGAAATATAAATTTTTTTAATAAAAAATGTGTGATGATTTAAAGGAATATTGAGATTAATTGACATTTTTGCTTTATTCCTTACTTGAAGGATTTCGTACTAGTTTTAAAAACATTTTCATATTAACTAGTGCAATCTCTTCATTTGTTAGAGTATATGATAAGCTTACTCTTCAATTGGTATCATTGGATATTTTCAATTGATATCAATATGATTTCTATATACTCACATTTTGCTTGCATGTATGAATGCTCTCAAAATTCAAATTATATCAATTTCTATTGGTATTCTCTTTTCATACATATATGTGTTATTTGTGCTTAGTTAAAATTGTCTTACATTTTTAAAGCACAAAGGTTATTATATGCTAAGCTAAATTCAACTTTCTATTATTAATTCTTAAAGCTTATGCAATATGTTTTCAAAATTGATATCAAAATAAAAATATGTTTACTTGATATCTCAAAATGTGTTTTATTAGAAAGTTCAAAATTTTTGTCTTGTATTTCCTATATGCAAGGAGAGCTTAACATCTCTCTTACATATGGATTCATGTTGAGTATATTATAAATTGAGGAGCTTGACAACTCTTCTTTATATGATATACGTGTGTAGGGGGAGTTTCACATCTCCTCTTATGCATTATATAATATGTGTTATGTGAGTTAGGGCTTGTCATCCTTTCTTCATGTAATGCATATGTGTAGGGAAGCTAACTTAGCGTCTTCCTCTTCATGAATGTATATCGCATATAAATTTTTATTGATTGATTTGTATTACCCCTTCTTGATCTCTTTGCTTTTGACAAAAGGGGGAGAAAAATTTGTTTGATTTGACTTTACTTTGACCCCTTTGTTGATGATTGACAAAAAGAGGGAGAAGAATTTGAGAGTTATATGCATGTTGAGTAAGATTTATGTTTATGCATATATATTTTTGTATTGCAAATAGGAGAAAAAGATTTTAATTTATGCTTGTTGCATGTTTTATCTCCATACTTGAATAATACATATTTATGAGCTTCATTGTCATATATTATTATTTATTTGGTATGCATGAGTTAAGGGGGAGCTTCTTTGAAGCTTTACTTTAATCCATGCATATATAACTTCATGAGTTTTGTCATCATCAGAAAGGGGAGATTGTTGGCCCAAAGGCCCATCACTTTAGTTTTGATGATGATCAACTTATGAAGTTATGTATACTAATGATCTTGTGTTTAATTAGTGACAGATTCTTTATCAAGATCTTAGTAGGTGCATAGCTCAACAAAGGATAAAATGTTAAGATTTGGAGCTAGCACAGTGTGATCCAAGGAGCTTTTGGATCAAGCTTGGACCAAGTCAAGAAGATGAGAAGACTTCAAGGGAAGACTTCAAGATCAAGACTTGTGTCTAGAAGTGTTTTTATAAGATTTTGTTTTAGTTAAAATGTAAAGGATAGAATAGTTGGTGGATTGCTCAAGTATACTATGCACACACACTCTTAATTTAATTGTCTTTTCATAAAGAATTTTTAGTTTAGAAAAGACTTTCATTTTTTAGAAAAATACATATTTGGTTTTTGGTATTCAAAGTTATATGTTTCAACCAAAACCTTATTTAGAGCTTAATGTCAAAAACATAGATATTTCATCTTGATTGTGTAGTGGATCATATCCATACACACTATGCTTTAAAAGTATATCTTGTTTTTGTATTTGATGAAGATTTGAAAAAACATGTTTTGAAAAAATATTGTTTTGGAAAAACAGTTTTTATCATGAGCCAAATATTTCTAAGTTACAAAAATAGTCCAATCTTTTATAACATGCCTTGATTTTGTGCAAGCATGTTTGTATATCAAAGTATATTGGTAAATTATTTTTGTAGATTTTTAAGTATTTTATGGGATTTTATTTGAGCCAAAAAGACTAACTTTTTAATCCAAGAAAACTGTTTCCGGCTTCGGATAAGTCGACTAATAGCCTTTATAAGTCGACTAATCCTGAAGTCGGCCGACCGGACCGGTCGACCGACGTGCACAGATGTGCACGCCTTTGTGCACTGGAGGACGGCCGACCGTACGGGTCGACCGCTCCAGAGAGCAGAGCTCTCAGGAAAGTTCGGCCGACCGTACGGGTCGACCGACAGAGAGTTAGACTCTCAGCTCCAGTGGGTCGGTCGACCCCGGCGGTCGACCGTGGCTCCAACGGTCGGATTTCTGACCATTGGCGGTCGACCGCACGGGTCGACCGGCAGCTCTGACAGACCCCAACGGCTATATTTTTCTGGCCTATAAATTTGGGGGTTTGGTCATTGTTTTAAGCCAAGATTTGGAGAAGTTTTTAGAGCCAGTTTTCCCACTCTTTTCAGAAGTTTTTCTCCACAAAATAGAGAGCAAATATTTCCTATCTAAAAGGAAGATTTTAACAAGAGTGTTTAAAGTGATTTCTTGAGTTTTTCACCATAGTTCTTTTCTTGCTTTCTCACAATCACTTGAGCTATCCATTGCCTTATCTATCCATAGGATTGTGTTGTGAGAGTTTGTAATTGGTGATCAAAGTGTTATAGATCACCAAAGATTTCATCTTTGTACTTTGAGGAGACGGGCAAGTGTGCTCGTGGTGGTTTAGAGTTCTTGTGTGAACTCGGTGGTTTGAGGTGCGGCCTCGGCGAGCTAGTGAGCTTGCGTGTGTACGGGACTAGGGAGTCTGAGGGCTTGTAGGTGTTGCGGCACCGAGGAGAGATCCATTGGGATCTTGCATAGTGGAAATCCTTCGTGTGTCGAAGGCGGGGATGTAGAGCAAGTGTGCTCGAACCTCGAATCATACCTTTGTGTTTGCGATTGCCATTTCTCTCTCTCTATCTCCTTGTTTATATCTTGCATTACTTATCTTGTCTTTACCTTACATGCATGATATATTCCTTGTGCTCATATTGTTATATTGCTTGGGATTGTTGCTAACACTTGTATTCAACCAAGAGAGCGAATGCGGCACCTCAACCCATTCAAGGGGAATCTAGAGGAGTTTGTCCAGAGCCCTTCACGGGGAATTCGGCAACACTCTTTGGTTATACGTGGTGTTTAGTGTAAAAGATTTAATTAGGTCATAATTAGTTTTAGCTTCCGCATCATTTGGCATTTAGTGACCATTAGATTAGCCATCACCTATTCACCCCCCTCTAGGTGAACTTACACATTTTTATTTCATACCACCAAAAGTTTGTCGCAGATCTTGGTATATTTAGTACTCTCCGGATGAGCTGTATACGGGGTACAATGAGCTTCCTTCATTTTTTTTTAATTTTTGCCACTTCGGGCACACATATTCTATGTCCAAATTTCAGTATATTGTCTTCAATTTTAAACTTCTTGAGTTCTCCTTCTTGTACTCTCTGCATAATTTTCCTTATTTGAGCATCTCCTTACTGCATTTCTTTGATTTTGTCATACAATTCAAATTGAACACTTTTTTGATTCAATTGATTCCTAGCATTGGAAGAATCAGTAACTCGTACCTCTACTTACATTTCTTCCAAATCCCTTAATAATCTCGTTTGGCAAGTTCTAAGAGCGGTCATTGATCCTCCTGATTTTCAGCTTAAAGCATCAGCCACTATATTGGCCTTTCAAGGGTGGTACTGGATAGTAACATCATAATCCTTCATTAGCTTTAGTCATCTTTTTTGTTGCATATTCAGTTCTTTTTGTATGAAATGTATTTCAAATTTTTATGATCTGTAAAGATTTCACAAGACACTTAAATACAAGTAATGCCGCCAGATCTTCAAGGAAAAAATCACAACAGCTAATTTCAAGTCATGAGTAGGGTAGTTTCTTTCATAAATTCTCAGTTGTCGAGATGCATAGGCAATAATTCTCCTATGTTGCATTAAAACACATCCCAGTTTCCAATTTTGAAGCATCACTATAAATGACAAAACCTTCAGTTCTTGAAGGTACAGTTAAGACTGGAGCAGATGTCAGCCTCATTTTAACTTCAAGTAAGCTCTTATCTTGTTCTTCTTCCTATATAAACTTCCTATTCTTTCTAGTTAATTATGTCAGTGGTGCCACAATTCAGGAGAATCCTTCCACAAATCTTCTGTAGTATCCAGCTAACCTCAGAAAACTTTGAACTTCGGTAGCAGGTGGGTCTGGGCCAGTCCTTGACTGCCTTAATCTTTACTGGATCTACAAATATTTCTTCTTTGGATATAATGTGGCCAAGAAATTTCACTTGTTCCAGCTAGAATTCACATTTATTTAATTTAGCATATAATTATTTCTCTCTCAAAGTTTGGGTAATGATTTGAGATGATCCTTGTGCTCTTCTTTTCTTTTTGAATAAATCAGAATATTATCAATAAATACCTGTACAAACTAATCAAGATATGGTTAGAATACTCTATTCATTAAGTCCATAAATGCTGCAGGGGTATTAGTAAGCCAAAAAGCATGGCTAAGAATTCAAAATGTCCATATCTTACTCTAAATGTCGATTTAGACACATCTTTTGACTTGATTTTTAACTGATGATATCCTGATCTAAGATCTATCTTAAAAAATATGCAGGACCCTTGAAGTCGATTAAATAAATCATCGATGCGAGGAAGTGGATACCGATTCTTAATCGTGACCTTATTCAACTCCCGACATCAATATGTAATCTCATACTCTCATCTTTCTTCTTAACAAATAACACCGGTGCTCCCCAGGGTGATACACTCGGTCAAATGAATTTTTTGTCTAATAAATCTTGCAACTGAATTTTAAGTTCTTCATTTCTACAGGGGCCATACGATAGAGTGCCTTTGATATCGGTTGATATCAGGGCAGTACCTGACAACACATCTATTGAAAATTTTACATCTTGATCTGGGAGCAGTCCTGGTAAATCTTTCGGGAATACATCCGTGAACTCATTTATCACGAGAATAGTCTCAATTTTGATATCGATTCCATTTGCATCCAAAACTGAGGCCAGAAATCTTTGACATTCTTGCCTCATTAAATTGATAGCTCTAACGGCCGATATGATTGATATATCATGATTAACTTTTTCTCCTTCAAAAATGAACTCCAAAACCCCTTCCATTTTAAAGATGATTCTCTTCCTACTACAATCCACATGTGTACTATAAGCGGACAACCAATCCATTCCAAGTATTACATTAAATTTCATCTCGTCCAACTTAATCAAATCAATAAATGTTTTGCCTCCCAATTAACACTTCACAATTTGCATATTTAGTGATAATTAATACCTTTACCCCTATGGGTGTGGATACAACCAACTAAAATCCTAGGGGTTCCAGTGTTTGTTTCAATTTATATGCAAAAGCACTAGATATGAATGAATGAGTAGCTCCGGGATCAAATAATCACGAGCGATATGCCCAGATATGGAGATCATACCTTTCACTATTGCATTCGAGGCCATCACCTCCCGATGGGTCAACATAAATGCTTTTCCTTTAGCATGTGGCTGTTGTACAGATGATTGAGTCATAACCACTTGCGGTGCATTACTGGGCTATCTAAAAAATGTTGGCTGGTCCCCTAAGGGGGTTTATTATCAATGCTGGCCTCCCATTTCCTCTACTCGACCCTTGGCTTTCCCAGTTAATCGGACAATTTTTCTTCAAATGCCATATTCCTCCACAATTATAACAAGTCTTTTTCTGAATGCAGTTTCTGAAATGGTTTATCTTACATTTCTGACACTAAGGGGCCTATGTGACTCTGGGTGGGACGAAGATGTAGTCTATGCTTTCTGAAAAGTGTTTCTATTCCTCAACAATGATCCTCTGCCTCTGATCCATTCTCCCCTTTGAAAAGCTACATCAAACCCAAATCTTTTATTTCTAGTAGATCTCGGCGCCACAGATCTTGATGGTCCCTGATTTCGGGGATGCTTCAGCACCGATAGTTCATTTACCATCTTCTCAACTTTCTTATATATCCATCTCCACTTCTAGGGTTTTTTACAGTTTGAAGATAATTTCTCAATTATAGGGGAATCAACTTACCCCTAATTTCAGGTTTTAGACCCTTCACGAACCTTTTGGTCTTTTCTGCCTCACTCTTTACCAGTCCATCAGTATACCTAGACAATTGGGTAAATGTTTGATCATTACATTCATCTGTCCCTATCGTAACTCCAGAAATTCTGTGCCATCTTGTCTCTGGCTATCTCTGAAATATACTATTTGCTAAATTTATTCACTAAGAATTCTCAAGTAGTTCGTTCTCCTGTATTTTTCACACTATTCTTCACTATCTGCCAGCAGTGCTCTGCTACTTTTTGAAACATAAAGGATGAAAAAGATACCTTCTACTCTTCAGTGCAATTCATTACATCCAGAATTTTTTTATCTAAAGGAGCAATCCCTCAGCTTGCAAGGGATCCGCATCCCTTTCAAATACTAGTGGTTTCATTTTTTGAAACTGTTCTAAAACTCGGTGGGATTGTTATCATTATTTCTTGTCATTAACTGGGTGAACCATTCCGACATAACCTCTGAAGCTCCATGACCTCCTCATATCTGTATTTTTGAGTCTTCATTATTGTCTGTGGGGTTAATACTCCCCATCGTACTATAGTGTGAGGCACTAGGTGATAAAGGTTCTTCAGGTGGCGATTGATTTAGATCCATGTGTTCTTCCAATAGGATAAGGATGATCTCTCATCATAGTTCACATATATGGAAACAATTCTGATAAAATTCTCTATTTCATGCAATCACTTAGTATTTAAATTCTAAATAACAACATCCATTTCCATTCATAAACAAGCATTTTCTATACACACACACACACATACATACATATATATCAAAATGGATACAAGGGTATTACATTGACTTATCTACTCTTTGTATATCTGAACTAACCCATATACCTGCACACAAGATGTACCAGGACATATATAACAACTCCTAAGATGTCCATCAACTAACACACTAGAGATATATACATATTAAAAGTAATTCCCTAGTGATTCATCCATCATAGGGCAGAGTTTTCCCACTCGAGTTCCTACTGATACTACTGCTATTCTCGCTATCGTTCATGCTCTCCTCAGAGTCTTCTCCTGCTAATTCGTCTCCTTCCCAACCTCAATCGTCCAGATCATCATATAAATTCATGTCATCTTCCCAGCTTTCATCCCATAAAAGACCTCCATAAGTAAATCCTCTTCGAGATCCCTCCTCCAAACCACCCATATCATCTGTTTCCCCCGCATCGAGAGGATTCCCATCAAAGCACTCGTCATCGCTGATGATCATGTTAATTTCATTCGATGCTTGGGACTCAACCTCCTTCTACTCTACCTTTAATAGAGAAGAAGGCCCAAATTCAAGCCAATTAAAGGATTTACAGGAGATTAAAAAGAGCCCAAACAAAAGAAGCCCACATCTGCAACGAACTAGGAAATATTCTCTTAGTTTTAGAAGCTCCCACAGTACATCTGGACAGAGATAGCATGTCAGCGCGATCGCTGGTATAACGGCTAAGATGCTGCCATGAAAACGCGGCTTTGGCTGTGAATTCGTGACATTTCTTGGACTGTTAATGCAACGTTTGATCCTACAACTTCAATTGAAAGCGATGAACTCCTGGTGCCTATATAAAGACCCCCAGGACCTCTATTTATAGCGGGTTGGAGATAGCCACAAATTTTAGGAGACGGACTAGGATTTCTTTAGGTTCTTCTTTAGTCATCTCTTGCAATTTGATTTTCTCTTTTTAGGTTCCAGAAGAGAGAGAGAGAGAGAGAGAGAGAGAGAGAGAGAGAGAGAGAGAGAGAGAGAGAGGATGAGAGTGAAATCTCTGTAATTGAGAGTGATAATCAAATGTAAAGCTCATGATCTTTCTCCTTTAATTCTTGCTCTTTTACTTTCAAGATTTTAATTTCTTGTACTTTAATCTACCATGCTTTCTTCTTTGCTTTACTTCTCCATGGCTAACTAACCTTCTAACATGACTGATTAACCTCTAACACTACTAACTACTAACTCTTGGACGATGATAACTCATATGATTCATTGGATGTTTATAATTTCTAGTCACGTGCTTTACAAGTCTCTTTAATTCCCAATAAAGATCAGAGCGTTTTTTGATCTTAATGAAGGTCTTGTGATTCCTTCCATATGATTCATGTGTGCCTCATTTAGAGCCTTGTTTCTTTAGTAAAAGCCTTGATGGAACATGATGATTGGTTCACCTTAGTATGCTAACAAATTAATGCACTAGCTTCTTATTACATGTTTGCTAAACCATGGCTTTGATGATCTAATGACATTCTTATTATGCATACCTAAATTGTGAATCTCTAGTTCTTATGTTTTATTCTTGTGAACCTATTGGCAGCTTATGATTCAAAGAGGTCACTTAACAAAGCTAAGAGAGGAACACTTCAACAAATTGGGCTAACTCTTTGACTTGATGAATCAAGAAGGAAAATATGTTAATGAATTTACATGAGGCACACTTCATCCAAGAGATTAGTAAGTTAGTAGTATAGAATTGTTAGTTAGTCATGGGTTTCCTTCTCTTTGATAAAAACTTTTCTCATTTCTAAAATCTTTCTTTCTCAAACAAAGTCTATTTTCTTTTCTTCTTTTTCAAATACCATTTCATTCATCGTTTTCATTCTACCTTCCTCGTTTTCATGTTCCTTTTCTCAATACAAAAAATTTCATAATCTTCTTTTTACTTTAATTTCTTTTTCAATTCTTGAACAAAAAAGAACTTTCGTTTCCTTTCCAAAAATAAGAACAATAAGAACTAAGAAAGCTTCCATCATATACCCTCCCTAGGGATACGACCTGTTATAGCTTTTACTATAAACGGTAGTTCGAAGGAGCAAATTAACAATACATACATATTCAGAGCTTGACATTGACATATGGACCAACATAATTTGCTCTAAACTTCTGTTCTTTTCATCTTCAAACAAAACTTTTGGCGCTGTTGCCGGTAAGGGTGACAGTTTTTGATAGCTTTTGGAACTAAATAAATTTTTCTTCTCTGTTGCAGGTTACAAGTTTTGGAATCAGGAAACTAAGCATTGTAGTAACATATAAGTGGTCTTGGGCCTTTACTTTAGAAAGCAGAGACCATGTACCCTCCAACTTGCCGTGTTTTCTCAGATTTGGTCGCGTTTCCACGGTAAGAAGGAGTTGACTACTGACAATCTTTTTTGCAGCATCGTTTGCTTTGCAAAAATTAGCTTATTGTAATAATTATTTCTTGTATGCCATCACCAGGATCCTGCTAATAACCAACAGTAAAAGCTTGTGGAAAATTAAAAAATTAATTAGACATTTGCATTCTAGTCACGTGTCTTTCAATTCTTTTACTTTACTATTGAAGAGTGCTAGAGTAAGGTACGTGCACATAGCATACAGAATAGGACTCATCTCTTGGTTGATTTAATTGCTTTGAGTGAATCTTGTTTGCATAATCTGTACACTTGCACAAGTTGACTCTAAGGGCATCACCCAAATAAACAAGACAAGGTGAGAATTTCATCACCCTTTTTTAGCCCAAAATAACATTCAAAGCACTCACAATTTCTAGATTAATTTGAAAATTGATAGATGTTGGTCCCTAGGGACATCTGGACTCAATAAGAGATTAACTGTGATAGAGCTTATTTTGAATTATACTCCAATCAAATCAGTGTTTAAGGTTAGAGATTAAGAGGTTAAGCCTCGAAGATACAGTGGTTTGGCGTAATTAAGGACCGTTGCTTACGCACGGATACCTCCCTCCTTATTTTGCCCCTACCTAGCTGATTATTAGTGGTCTGATTCAAGCAACAACTTTTCCCGGAGAATCGCCCAGTTAGGAGTCGTCTAGGTCCAGATATCCTTGATAGGCTTGGTGATTGTTTTTCTTTTTATTGATTGTTAATTTTCATTTTTCATATGTTTGTTGGGTGAATGTTGTTTGTGTTATGCATGCAAGAGTGGTCCTGCGATCCAGTTACATCAAGACTAGTTAGGAACACTCCACTTGCACCCACACCATCTCCTGAGATAGCTCTAATCATGACCAATCATGTTTCACTCCAGGATAATTTTTACCCTATCGTACTTCATTTCCCTCATGCATTCTATTACCCAAAGCTAATGAAAACAACTTTGAGTTGAAGCCCAATTCATAAACACCCTCCCTAAGTTACATGGCTTAGAATCTGAGGATGGATTCTTCTTCATTTGGGAGTTTGAAGAAGTACGCTTGATGATGAGAATTTCCCAACTGGGGAAAGATGCTATTAGACTGAGGTTTATACCCTTTGCACTTAAGAACATAGCCAAGAAGTGGCATACAACTTGCCTGTTAGTTCTATTTCATCATGGGATGACTTTGTTAAGTTGTTCCTAAAGAAATTCTACCTCATCCATAAGATTACCCTCATCAGGAAGAACATTATGCAGTATAGACAGAAAACCAATGAATCTTTCTAGAAGTATTTCGAAAAGTTTAAGAATTTGTTAGCCCAGTGTCCTCACCACTAAATAGAGAAGTGGCGGCACTGCCAAATTCTCTATGACGGGTTAGATTACCAGACCAAGACGCTTCTTGAGACTATGTATCAAGGAGAATTTTTAAAGAAAGAAGAGGATGGGTTGGGACTTATATGAAGCCTTAGCTGAGAAAATCATTCAATAGGAGTTTTTCGTTGAAAAGACCAACCCTACAGCTTTCAGAATTGGTATGCACTCTATTGAGTCCTTTATAACTGCTGAAGCTAAAATCATATAACTGATGAGGAGATTAGAATTACTTAAGGCTAGGGAGTCAAACCCAATAAACCAGGTTGATTAAGTTCAAATCTGCACATAAAAATACAAAATTTCAGAAATACAAAATAGAAGTGCAAGTTCTCAATACTACCGCTATAGCAAGTGGGTATGCGGGTCGTGATCCATAAGGAGGGACTAGCGATGGAATTTTTAAGTAACTTCGTTTATTTTTGAGTTTACAAAAATATGTTAGAAATTTCTTTTCAATTTTAGAAAAAGAAAATAAAAAAGTTAAGTTAGAAGATGTGAAGAAGATGGTATAAGAAAAAAATGATGTTTTTGCTGTTTTATTTACAAAAGAAAAGAAAAAGACTAAATAAAGAGGAGAATGTTAGTTTTGGAGTATAATTCTAAACTAAGAATGAAAACTAAAATTATTACTTATCTCTTTCGTGCTCATATACCTTGAATCCGTCGCTACAACTTTTCTAGTCTTTGAAGGCGATCAAGTATGGCGTATAGAATCTTCCCCGTTCCCGATATACACTACGAATAAAAGAGCAAGCTAAACTAGTAAAGGAATGGTTGTTCATCACCATAGGCCATCAACCAATGGCGAAGCAGTCTCGAGGCTATCAGATTCACTTGGATTGCAAACACATCAGAGGAAAGTAAACAAAAACAAGAGTAAATAAGTAAAAGAAACCTGATTTGATTCAAATAATAATGAAAGAAAAGACTTACTTACATCGGTGTCACTTTCAGTACAAGTTTGCTCTATTCCTCTATGAAACTCTCCTCTCCCCTCAGTTACATAAATAAAATACAAATTACATAAAAGAAAAAGAAAAACCTAAGTTATAAACTACAAAATAACCTAACTTCTACTCTCTGCTTGATCGTCCTTCTTCCTCTGATGTGTGGGGCATTTATAGGATAGAAATGAATATGGAAACGAGTCAAAAGATAGGAGGAGTTGGCTATTTCTGAATTTGAATCTTCTCCTTATCTCCAAATTTGATTTGATGTAGATATTTAATTCTGATCTGTAGTTTGTTGGCATGTTGATTGCTGAATTTAACTTAACAAATGATAGAATTAAAAACAGTGATCAACATACGAGTTGTAACCCTTTAAGTCTTCGTTCTGGATCATTTTTAATCATCAGATTTGAGTTTCATTAGAGAAAGTTATGATTCAAATACTAAAATGTATTTAGTCTGAATTTGAGTCTAAATTGCTTCATCTCATCCATTAATCTTCTCTCTATCCATTTATCCATTTGGATTTTGAATTTCGACTTTAAATTTGACGATCTATCCCATTATTCTCAGTGAAACCGATAGGGTCTTCTTTTAATCCATTTTTCCTTTGAATTTGAATGATATTATCTCATCTGATATACTCAATCTTCAGATATGATGGCATTTAGAACCTCTGAATTTGAATCGAACCCCTTTCTTTTGAACCTTTGGATTTAATTAGATAAATCTGTCTTTCTCTCATTTTTCTTCCTTAATTACCTTACACGCCATTAAACATGAAAATACATTAATAGCAAAGTTTTATTTAATTAAAAATGCAGAAATATGGCACATATGATATGAAAACATGCAACACACGTGTGTGATCACACCCTACACCTATCTTTTGTTCGTCCTCGGAAAAACATCAAAACTAAACCTAAAAATTTATTAGACCACTTTCGCAGGTCACGTGATTGTGCTGAGCATGTGCAACAAGCCGTTAAACCTCCATTTACCCCTAGAGGACGAGTTTTGTCTTGTGAGATTTTCAGTGAATTGTACCCACAAAATCTATAAAAGAAAAAGAAACAAAGTGTTAGTATTTTGGAAAAGTATTTTGAAAAAGAGAGAAAATATTTGAAGTATTATTGTAAGAGTTCAAGTAATCTATAAGTTATAAGAAAATCAAATTTTTCATTCCTAAACTTAGTCTCTATTCAAAAACTTGTTATTAATCAAGGTAAGGAGTCAAACTGTATTTCTCGTCTAGTCTATTACTTTATCTTAAGGCATATGCACCTTCGTGACCGTGAAATTTTGACTAAGGGTTTTTTCACTATAACTCTTATTCCTTATTTTATTCATTTATTTATTTATATTTTTGGTGCTATTATCCCTTACTTTTATGAGGCTTTCTAATCTGCCAATGTAATGAGCCTTTAATAGGTAACTCCCAAATCGGACGGTCTTAGGGCGCGAGTGAGAAAACACCCTAAGGACTTAAGGACTCGAGCAAAAAAGGCCACAAAATTAAGAATTTTATTATATGGATTACTTTTATGTGTGAATACTTATGCTTTATGAGGCACAAATACCCAACTTAATTAGAGGATTTTTGATATAAATACATATATATTTTTATATAAGGCATAAGAATCTTTATTTTTGAACCCTTATTGTGTAAGTGTATAAAGCATGCATATTTCATCAAGGTAAAAATCAAAAATTAAATTATTTTTTCAAATTTTCTTCATAACTTTAGAAATCAAATAAATAATCTTATTTTGACCAAGTATAAAAAAATCCTAATTATAATTCTCATATTCCTTAAAATTGACTTAATTTCTTATAAAAAATATGTCAAAATATTGCTCTCTTTTCAAAATGTTTTTTTAAGATAGGAAAATATTAATTTTTTATTTTAAATAAAAAAACTGATGCTATATTAGAACCCTCCCCATACCTATCTCATGCATTTTTCTCAATGTATGAATGAATGCATAGATGCATGAAAAAGAAAAAGGTAAGAAAAATAGTACCTTAAAGTGGCGGTTTCGGTAGTGGTCGGATTGGGTTAAGCATTCTACCCAATTAAGATATTGTGGTGGTTCACGGAACCAACCTTTATTGACCTCTTTTCTATGAACATAATTACAATCCCCAATATGAATAGGATCATGAAAGATCCTATCATGAAACTTATTCCCTTTACATGACCAGTCTTGAAAAATCATCACGGAGTCATTATGGTCAATACCTATGTCCAACAAAAGAATGTTACTTGGTGGAATAATTGACTTGGGTCCAACAGTGATAAGTTCGGGAACCATTACTACCTCAGAAAAATCAACTTTGAGTTTGAGAGTCGATTTTGGTTCAAGAGTTGAGTCCAAATCAAAGAATTGAAACTCAAATTCTTCTCCCATCAATGGAATGTGACTAGCCAAATTTGGTGATTCAATTTCTAGATTTATGGGTATGGGAATAAATGTTGGTTATGAAAATTGGTCCAAATTGTGCAATGATATCGGAGTCAACATAAAGTCGAAAATGGAAATTGAATCACAAGGTTGGAGATCAGGGTCACATTCACATTTAAGTTCACTCTCATTGAATGAAAAACTTGTCAATTTGTCCAAGGTTTGAAATTGGTCAAGTTCAAGTTTGTATGATGAACTTGAATTTTGGTCAAAGTTTTTAAGATTTCATAATTTTTTGTTTTCATCAATATGGTTAAAGTTATTGGGAATAGTCAAAGATTGGGTAGGGAGAGTTTTCTTATTCCTATGCATGTTTTCCAATCGACTAAGTCTTACTTCTATCATATTTAAAGGATCACTTTAGAATTGGATCATGGCTTCCATATTCTTTTCTAAGTCGGTATGTTCTTCTTGAAAAATAGAGTAAGGATATTTAATTTGAAAATTTTGACGGGATTTTAAGTCTTCTAGAATTTAAATTCGTCAGTCAAGCTCTTCGAAGGCTTCTATCTTCTTTTCTCAGTCAATTGATTCTTCTAATGGCTGTTCAGAAAAAGAAGTATATGAAGTTGGATGTTGGTATGGTGGTTGACTATATGACTTAGGAAAGTTGTATCCCCATGACTCTGTGAAGAGTGATGACGATTGTTCCAGTCTTGTTCATAGTATTGAGACTGGGGCATATATTGATTCAGATAAGACCACTCTGGTAACTTGGTTGGGTAAAGTTATGATATGCTAGGTTGGTAATATCCGAGTCAAAAGAGGTCGGGGTGAAATATGGATCACTATTTGCATATGAATAATTGTAATTATAATCCATATCACCAAGATGTCAAAAACAAAAAACAAAAATAGGCAAACAAACAATAAAATAAAAAGGAAAAAATCTAGCCTAAGTTAGGGTAAACCTTAGACCTAGATGACTCCTAACTGGTTAGACTGTCCACGGGGGGTATATTGTGGAATCTGACCACAAGTTAATCTGCCAGATAGGGGCAAGATTAGTGGGAGGTATCCGTGCCTAAGAAACGGGTCTAACTATGCCAAACCACCAATCTTCAGGGTTTTACCCCTTAATTCCCAATCTTAGACACCGATTTGGGAAGAGTCAACTTCTAATAACTTTTCCTTTAGGTTAGTCTCCTATTTGAGTCCGAGATGTCCCTAGGTCCAACGTCTACTCAGTTGTAGCTAGGCTTGGGTTAGTGAGTGAGGAGATTGTTTGTAGGTTAAGAGAGTGTAATGACTTCCTCACCTTATCTTGTTTATAGGATAAGCCTTTAGTTCAGTTTAGTACAGTGTACAATTATATAGAAAAAGTAACACTCAAGCAATATTTCATACAAGCATGAATCTTATACTAAATGCTATGCACACGTACCTTTACTCCAGCACTCTTCAACAGTAATATAAAAGATAAATGAATTAGACATGTACCTAAATGCAAGTCTAAATCATTTTTAACATTTACAAACAATTACTTTACTGTTGAATTAAATATAGTGTGCAACATAAATTAATAAGAAAATCTAACACATGCAGAAGCTATATTTTACAGTGTGAAAGCACCTGCAAAAAGATCAATTTGTAGTCCACCACAAATACCGCGAAAACACAGCTTTTGCCGCGTTTGCTCGGGACAATTGTGGACTCTGATGCTCTACTTTCTGCCTTCTTGGGCAGAGCACAGAGTAGTAATATGTCAACTGCAGCTCTTTGATTCCTGAATTCAGCCCTGACACACAAAAACAAAGAAGAAAAAGTTAAATTACTTAAGTAAATCAAAAAGAAATGAAAACTTACCGTCCCTCCCCGGCAACGGCGTCAAATTTGATTGAGTTCAAACCTGCACGTAAAAATACAAAATTTTAGAAGCACAAAATAGAAGTGCAAGTTCTCAATACTACCACGATAGCAAGTGGTTATGCGGGTCGTGATCCACAAGGAAGGACTAGCGAGGGAAGCTTTTAAGTAAGTTCATTTTTTTTTGAGTTTACAAAAATAAGTTAGGAATTTCTTCTCAGTTTAGAAAAAGAAAACGAAGAGGTTAAGTTAGAAGATGTAAAGAAGATGGTAAAAGGAAAAATGATGTTGCTGCTGCTGTTGTTGTTTTATTTACAAAAAAGGAAAAACTAAATAAAGAGGAGAATGTTGGTTTCGGAATAGAATTCTAAACTAAAAATTAAAAGAAAACTAAAAATTCTTACTTACCTCTTTCGTGCTCATATATCTTGGATCAGTCGCTACAACTTACCTAGTCTTTAAAGGCGATCAAGCATGGCGTGTAGGATGTTTCCCATTCCCGATCTACACTACGAATAAAAGAGCGAACTAAACTAGCAAAGGAATGATTGTTCATCACTATAGGCCATCGAGAGCACTTGCAATGTCGAAGCAGTCTCGAGGCTATCAGATTCACTTAGATTGCAAATATATTAGAGGAAAGCAAACAATAACAAGAGTAAAGAAGGAAAAAAACCTTTATTTGATTCAAATAATAATGAAAGAAAATACTTACTTACACTGGTGTCACCTTCAGTACAAACTTGCTCTCATTTCTCTATGAAACTCTCCTCTCCTCTCAGTTACATAAATAAAATAAAAAATTACATAAAAGAAAAAGAAAAATCTAAGTTACAAATTACAGAATAGCCTAACTTCTACTCTCTGCTTGATCGTCCTTCTGCCACTGATGTGTGTGGTATTTATAGGATAGAAATGGATAAGGAAACAAGTCGAAAGATAGGGGAGCGGGCTATTTCTGAATTTAGATCCTCCCCTTATCTTCAAACTTGATTTGATGTGGATATTCAATTCTGATCTGCACCTTGTTGGTGTGTTGATTGCTGAATATAACTTAATAAATGATAGATTAGAAATAGTGATCAACATAAGAGTTGTAGCTTTTTAAGTGTTTTTTCTGTATCATCCTGAATCATTAGATTTGAGTTTCAGTAGAGAAAATTATGATTCAAATACTAAAATGTATCCAGTCTGTATCTAAGTCTAAATTGCTTCATCTCATCCATTGTCTTCTCTCTATTCATTTATCCCTTTGGATTTTGAATTTCAGCTTTAGATTTAACGATCTATCTCTTTATCCTCACAGAAATCGATGGGGCTTCTAATCCATTTTTCCTTTGAATTTGAATGATATTTCTCATCTGATATACTCGATCTTCAGATAAAATGGCATTTAGAACCTCTGGATTTAAATCGATCCCCTTGTTTTTGAACTTTTGAATTTAATTGGATAAATCTGTCTATCTCTTTTTTTCTTCCTTAATTACCTTACACACCATTAAACATGAAAATACATTAATAGCAGAGTTTTATTTAAATAAAAATGCAGAAATGTGACAGATATGATTTGAAAACATGCAAGGTACGTGTGTGATCACAGGTCAACCCAACCCAAATGCGAAGTCCGGGTTGCACTTATTGCCATGCCTTGACTGACCTATTCGAGGAGTGTCTTGTATACCAGGCTCAACAGATATTCTCTGATAGTAATGTAGCCTACACCAGACCCAAATAGAACCCGGATGGAGGAATTATCCCAATTTTTCTTAGAGTCAGTCTGGTTTTGAGCAGCTAAGACAACAGTTTTTACATTAACATGCTGCTCAAAACCATCAACCCAATTTCCATAAAAATTGACCTAATTTTCAACCGAATTACCAACACAATTTCTAGCCCGCTTACCAACATCAACAACAAATCATCTGATAGGAGAATGACAGATTTGGAGAAAAATTATAGAATACTGGTCCAAAAATTACGTCTCAATGATGAACAATCATAATCAAGCTAAATAAGGCAGAGGTTTAAATAGATCAATTGGCTAACTCACTTAATGAGAGATAAAAAGGAACATTGCCTAGTCAGTCATTAACTAATCCAAAAAAACCCCTTCCCTGTTAATGATGTTGGGGACATAACTCCAAAATAATGCAACACTATTCATATCCTAAGATCAGGAAAACAAGTTGATAACAAGATTTCTAATCCCCCAGTTTTCAACAATCCAGTGTCTAATCCTCCTTGATTACACCACAAGTTCAAATGCTCCATCTTCATCATCAAGTTCACAACCAACCACTTCCAAGTCTACTAAAATGTAACGCCCCGATCCCGCAGGTACGGGGACGTTATGGCGACGTACATACGCGAGGTGAAAACACACTCACGAGTACGTTAAGCCTCAGTACAGGATATAACTTCCATATACACATGAGTTCCAGCATGAAATAAGTACAAGAATACCTGCAGAAGAGGTTAGCGATCATAACAGATATGAAAAAGAGGGACAAATAAGATAACAGAAATAAAGCACTAAAATACCTATGAATAGACCCGATGAGGAATCTCCCATGTGACTCCAAGGCACTCTCTGAAGCTACGGTAACTCGGATCTCCAACCTGGGCATGCAAACCCAGGGTCGTCAGAAAGCGACCTAGTGAGTGGTAAAAATGAAGGAGGCAATAATATGTACAATAGGAGTACAAGCATGATAATAATATAATACATGCTGTTGTAATAGTGATACCTTATCCTAAGCATATAATAAGCATATAAGTAGCAGCAGAAGTATCTAAACATGAAAGATATAAGAATGTATCTTTTAATACCATCACTACCTAGCCGGTTATCATCTGGTCATGTCTTTAGGCGTATCCGGGTGATATCATAAATACTGTCGTCTAGTGGTGATGTGATAGCAGTGACCATACAGATGGGCATATGTAATATGAACATGCAGGTGGGCATATGAAGACAAAATAGATGCAATGCAGAACGTGCGTAGTATGCCACCACAGAAAGAGTAACATGTACCAGGCAAAGTAACAGATATACATGTACATGAGTAGGATGCCACCACAGAATGTATAGCATGAAACAGGTAAGGTAACAACATATACAGTTAGCATGATAACGGAGAAATGGTCGGGTACAGGAACATGTATCAGGCAAGTCATGTTATTTATACAATAGTAGCAATCAGTACCACCTGGTATTATAATCAATCTCTTCCAGTGTCCCATACCACTGGCAGTTCCTACTGGAGCCCGCACTCTAGTCGAACCCATCCGGACATGGCCTACGGGTACCATTATCCAAACGAGAGAGTGATCAAATAACAAGTGTTCCCGACGTCACTATTGTGTATACTGTTTTATTATGTTAATTGGAAACCCATGGTCGAGGAGTTCTTATCGAGTGGGTGTATCCCGTGCATACCCGGGACAACGGCCTTATCAGACCCCTGGCTGCTGAGACCAGGACCAGCCCGCTAGAGCTGTAACATGTAACGGGAATCTCAATGAGCTAAAACAATAACGGGATGCTCATGAGTAACAGACGGTAGCCAGTACTACCCCGTCCCTACAGTGGGACAAACAATGGATCCAGACATCCACCCGATATGATCTAATCAACCGTCAAGTCTTCCCCATACCCAAGTTATCATTTTTATCTGATATGTCAAGTATACAGTGTAACAAGAACAAATACAGTATATGATACGGGTAACATGATAACTGGACCTGAGCTCTGTTGATAGCATAGAACAATGTAACGGGAACGGGAACGATAACACGGAAACAATATAACGGGAAACGGGAACAATAGATGTGGAATTCCACATATCGCATATCAACAGCTCACATGTCCAGTATCGGGAATATCCATATCAATAACAGGAAACAATCATGTAACATGAATATGATAACATGTCACAATAATACATGTAATATGAACGGGGATCCAGATGACAAGAATAATGCATGTGTAGCCGTGATATGTAAACATGTCGCGTGTGATGATATGTATGATAATAATAATAATATGAAATGTGGTAGTCCGTGCATTGGTATATTCGTGTACCAGAGGAATATCTATGTGTAGCAATAAGCCGTGTAACATATCTGCAAAGCACTAGTACATGTAATAACGGTAGTCCGTGTATCATGTATTTTTGAGATTTTTCTGAATTTATCGCAAATCCGGCCAAACCGGTGTCGCCCGTATCGGCGAGACATTCCGGGATTTTTAATTTACAAACCGGATTGAGTTTCAACAAACCGTTTTCATATTACATCTCAGGATATTATTTTCTATTTTTTGTAATTTTTTGGGTACCGTTCGGAGTTCGTCGAATATTGAGCCAATATTATAATACTAAAATATTATTTTTATTTAACTTTTTCCTTTCTTTTCTTCTCCTTTCTTCCTTCTTTCACAAGCTTCATCTCCTCCACCGCCTTTGACCAAACCCACCGACTTCACCCCACTGACTCTCTCCCCCTTTTAAATTCCCTCCTCCTCTCTCTCTCTCCTCTATTCACGCTCTCTCTCTCTCCAACCTCTCTCTCTCTCATCTCTCTCTCTTCATGTCTCTCTCTCTCTCCCCATAATTCTCCCTCTCTCTCTCTGCAGATCGCCAGCTGGTGGATGCCGGCGGCACGCCGGAGGCCGGCCAGGCCAGGCCGGCGGCGAGGGAGGCCGGCCAGGCGCCGGTGGGGGGGGAAAAATAGCCCCCACCCTCTATTTTCTCTCCCTCTCTCTCTTGCGGGTGGGCCCCCGGCGGCCATGGGCGCCGGACCGGCGCCGGACCGGCGCCGGCGCCGGCGGGGCAGCGGCGCCGGCGGCGGCCGCGCGCGCGGGCGGGCGGCAGCAGCCGCACGGCTGCTGCTGCTGTGGATTCTTTGAGAAGGAAACCAAAACGGGTTTCGGGTTTTGGGTTTAACCCAAACCCGACCCGTTTACATCCAAACCCGACCCGTTAAAGGTACAATTTCATTTTAACCCCTGTAACATTTTAAATTACTTTTAGGCCCCTGTAAAATTACAAATAGCCCCCTAAATCTTTTTAGTTATTACATAATTAACCCTTTTGTGTTATTTTTAGTATTCGGACGGTATCTGGAGCATCCGGACTCCGATTCGGGGGATTCTAGATCCGTTGCGATCGTGGGAAAGAGAGCTACCTCCTTATGACTAGTTTGTGAGTGTTTTTATTTTAAAAATTATATTTTATCATGTGTAGTGACATTGATTGATATATCCTGATTCGGGATAAAAGACGGTAATCATCAATTACTCACCGGTTATGATCGGACAGTTACTGTAATAGGAATAACATAGAATCTTGTTAGGTATGTCCTGATATAAAATAAAGACAAGGAAATAATTATCGGACCAATACATACGAGCATAGACAACTCGGACACGGTCATCATACCTGCACAACCACTGACACCCGGGTCACCATGTCACCATATCTTGTACATACATGCATACTTATCCACAGAGACACTACGACACTACACTGTCACGAGACATGCTCAGATTAACTGATCTGTATCTAAATTTGGGGATTCCAGCCACGAGTACAAGAATACCATGACCTTGACAATTCATCCTTGACTCGTTTGTATTCCTTCCTTACTTCCAGTTGTCAACAAGAACATCCGATTTCCTTTCATCTTCTTTGCATCTTAGTGCTTCCCAAGCCGTTCTTGTTCGTTCACTACAATGCTTCTCCATCCCGAATTCCTTATAGATAGCAGAGTGCGCAGCGGAAGTGTCGTGGACCCGTACCATTTCGGCTTTGGGGTTGGAAATATTGTTCTCACACCTGAATGGAAATTACGAGGACGCAATGTTTGTAAGGTGGGGAGAAATGTAACCCCCTGATCCCCGGTGTACGTAGTACCGTATCGGTACGCGATACGATGTACAAAAATTGATTTGACCTCCGTGGTAGTCCGATTGACCTGATTTCAGTTTCAAAAATTATTTTCTAATATTTTAAATTTTTCAGGATTTTCTGGAATTTTTCTGGATTATTTTGGAAAATCTCCATAAGTGTCGACCGATACCGATAACCGGCTTTATGATTTTTTTTTTCACAAACAGAGTTGTATTTTGAGAATCTGCTTTCACCGTGTGCCTTAAAATCGTGTTCTCTACGTTAGGGTATTTTTGGAGATTTTTCAGAATAATCTAGAAAAATTCCAAAAAATCCTGAAAAATTTAAAATATTAGAAAATAATTTTTGAAACTGAAATCAGGTCAATCGGACTACCACGGAGGTCAAATCAATTTTTGTACGTCGTATCGCGTACCGATGCGGTGCTACGTACACCGGGGATCAGGGGGTTACATGAAAAGAATAAATCAGTTGAGCAAACTCATAAGCCTATTGTGCCATTTCCTAATAGGCTACAACTAAAAATTAATGGTCAAATGAAAAAAATTAGGGAAATATTTAATCAAGTTCAGATAAATGTGCCCCTTCTTGATGCCATCCAATAAGTTCCATCATATGCTAAATTTCTAAAAGACATATGCACTAAGAAAATGAAAACAAATATTCCTAAAAAGGTCTTTCTCGCATCCAACATCAGTGAGTTGTTAACCTGGCCCATCCCTGTAAAATACAAAGACCCCGGGAGTCCAACCATTTCATACATCATAGGACAGAACACTATAAACTGAGCACTGCTTGATCTGGGAGCAAGTATCAACTTGCTCCCCTTTTCTGTGTATCAGCAACTCGGTCTAGGCGACCTCCGTCCAACCCGGGTTACTATACAATTAGCTAATCATTCTGTAAAAATCCCCAAGAGGGAAGTTACAGATGTCCTTACACGGGTCGGGGAGTTTATCTACCTTATAAATTTCATCATTCTGGAGACACAACCCGTGCAAAACCCAAAATCTCAGACCCCAATTATTCTAGGATGACCTTTCTTAGCAACTGCGAATGCGATCATAAACTGTAGGAACGGGTTTATGCGCTTGACTTTCGATGACATGACAAAGGAGGTGAATGCATTCCACATGGGAAAATAACCTCGGGACTTGGATGACCAATCATTTGAGGTGAACTTGACTGAAGGACTCACAAGTGAACATGAAGAGGAGTTAGAGTATGAGTCTGGCATGAATTTGATTTAGAGTCAGATGACTTCATTCTTGACCAGATTGTAGACACAACAGTTGAGTGGGCAACAAATACGACCTCAATTATTCCCTTGCAAGAAGAACAACCCTTGATAGATCTTACTCCTTCAGAACTGAAAGTTCTTCCTAGTCATCTCTAATATAAGTACTTGGGTGAAAAGGAAGCTTTCCCTATGATTATAGCTTTCCATCGACGGAACAACAAGAAAAGGAGCTTCTTGCTGTACTAAGGAAAACAAAAAGGCCATTGGTCGGACCATGGCCGACATCAAGGGGATCAATCCATCCATTGTGCAACATAGAATTCACCTGATAGAAGAAGCCAAGCCAAAACGTGATTCACAACGTCGACTGAACCCAATTATGCAAGAGGTTGTCTGTGCTGAAATCCTGAAACTGCTAGACAATGGGATAATTTATCCCATATCTGATAGCCAGTTGGTAAGTTCAGTTCATGCTGTACCCAAAAAAGCTGGCTTTACCGTTATAGAGAATGACATAAAAAATTGGAACAGACTCGTCTTCCAATGAAGATACAAGTTTATATTGATTATCACAAGCTGAACACTGCCACGTGTACAAACCACTTCCCTCTTTCTTTATAGATCAAATGCTCGAGAGTTTGGCAGGACACGAATATTATTATTTCCAGGATGAATATTCAGGATCACAATCAAATCCCAATTGCTCCCGGGACTAAGAAAAGATCACTTTCACTTGTCCATTTGGAACATTTTCATACCAATGAATGTCATTTGGATTATGCAACTCTCCTGCAATATATGTTGCATGCTTAGCCTTTCCTCGGACATGGTAGAAAGATTTCTGGAGATTTTTATGGATGATTTTTTGATATATAGAGATTCCTTTGACTAATGCCTGCATCATATCAAGTTGGTCTTATAAAAGATGCATGGAAAAAACTTGTCACTTAATTGGGAAAAGTGTCATTTCATGATCAAACATGGACTAGTCCTAGGCCATGAGATTTCGAGTAAAGAAATTGAGGTTGACAAATCGAAAATGGAAGTGATAGCAAAACTCCCTGAACCTAAATGCTTAAAAGACATCAGATCTTTCTTAGGATACGCTGATTTTTATAGAAGATTTATTAAAGAGTTTAGCAAAATCGCTAGACCTTTAACTAATCTTTTAGGAAAAGACGTGCCTTTCTATTTTGATGATGGATGCCTACAAGCTTGGGAGGAGCTAAAAAAAACTTATCTCTGCACCGATAATATCATCACCTGATTGGACTAGACCCTTTGAAGTCATGTGTGATACCGCTGATTATGCCATAGGTGCTGTCCAAAGACAGCGCGTTGATAACAGGCAACACGTAATTTACTATACTAGTAGGACGCTTAATAAGGCCCAACTCAATCACACAATAACTGAAAAGAAATTTTTAGCAGTTGTGTTTGCGTTGTAGAAATTCTGCCAATACCTACTTAGGTCTAGAACAATGACTTTCACCAACCATTTAGCCCTCAGGTATTTGATGCAAAAGAAGGACGCTAAAGCTAGACTCATTCATTGGATCATTCTTTTGTAAGAATTTGACTTAGAGATAAAGAACAAAAAGGGTGTTGAAAATGTGGTGGTTGATCAGCTTTCAAGGATTCCAAATGCACCAGTGGAGATGATCCCAATCAACGAAAATTTTCCTGACGAACACATCTTAGTGATGTGTAAAGAGCCATGAAATGCTGACATTGCAAATTACCTTGCAACCGGATGAATACCTTCTAGTTGGTCAAAACAAGACAAATACCACTTTTTCCTATAGATACGGTTCTTCTTTTAGGATGAACCATATCTATTTAAATATTACCCTGACCAGATCATTATAAGGTGTCTTCCTGAGGATGAACATTATAGTGTGTTGACAGTTTGTCACGATTTTGCATGTGGTGAACACTTTGGTCCACGAAAGACAGCCGAGAAAGTTCTGTAAAGTGGGTTCTACTGGCCCACTCTCTTTAAGGACTCCTACAGTTTTTACAAACTCTATGCAAGATGTCAAATGACGAGTCGAATCACACGTAAGGACATGATGCCCCTTATCCCAATCCTGAAAGTAGAAATTTTTGACTTGTGAGGCATTGATTTCATAGGACCCTTTCCAATTTTCTTCGGCAACCAATTCATTTTGGTAGCAGTTGATTATGTTTCTGAGTAGGTTGAAGCTATACCAACGCGAATGAATGACAACTGAGTCGTCATCAAGTTTTTAAGAGAAAATATCATTTCACGCTTCGGAGCCTCCCATGCAATAATAAGCGACAACGAGAGTCATTTCTGCAAACGGGCTTTTGCCCTAATGCAGACGCACTCCATTTCTCACAAATTATCCACTCCCTATCATCCTCAGACTAATGGACAAGTGGGGGTGACAAATAGACAAATTAAACTCATACTAGAGAAGACTGTAGGACAAAATAGGAAGGATTGGTCCATTAAGCTTGTCGATGTACTATGAGCTTATCAGACCACGTATAAAACTGCCCTAGGGATATCTCCATATCGAGTGATATTTGAAAAATTATGCCATTTGCCCATGGAGCTTGAGCACCATGCTTTGTGAGCTATGAGACAACTGAATTTTGACGTGAAGAAAGCTGATGACTTAAAGAAATTGCAGATTTTCGAGCTTGAAGAAATATGAAATTAAGCTTATGATAATGCTCGAATTTTCAAATACAGAACCAAACTCTTCCATGACCAGTCCATAAATAGGAAGAATTTTATCCCTGGACAAAAGGTTCTATTATACAACCACAGGCTCCACCTCTTTTCTGGTAAATTGAAGACACATTGGTCAGGACCTATCTTGTGTATATAGTTTTTCCACATGGTGCAGTGGAAGTCTCCTATCCCAAAAGCGGTAACACTTTTAAAGTCAATGATCAAAGATTGAATCCGTTCTACACCTGAGCCTGAGTAACACAGGACTTTTGAACTGGGTCTTTGTGACCGAATCTACACGTGACCAGGCCCTTCTTCGAATTTTTCTGTCATTCATTGTAAATCTGTTGGGACCCTTCTTGTAAATACGACCAACTTTTTCTCTTTTTCCTCATAAAAAATAAAAAATAATAAAAATAAAAATAAAAATAAAAATAAAACAAAAACAAAATAAATTTTTAGAGTTAAATCAAAAAACAAAAAACATAGAAAAATAGGACTTAGTTGATAAATGACACCTAGGCTCTCTCTCTTGTATATATGCCTATCTTTTATCAACAAAAATTCAGAAATAAACCCTAAGTAAACTATTTACGTTTTTACCTAGGGTCAAAAGAGGGAAAGCACCTTTCTCAGGCCTCTATATAAAACCTCCAACCCCTCTCCCGTGTCTTTACCCTAGTTTTGAGATCAGATCTAGAGAGGAGAGACGAGCGCGCCGCCAATAAAAAAATCCCATCCCCTGCCTCTTAAACTTTGCCGCGTTTTCTCTTCCAAAATCACTCGTCCGCGGTCATCCAGGAGCCTCCTGTGCGCCGTGAAACTTCTACGTAGTCGCCTTCCTTTGTAGATCCCAGATCCATAGCAAACTCTGTGTTCTTCTCTGCGGATTGCTCTGTGCAATTTAGTTTTCGGTTCCCCCCATGAATTCCAGGAGAGGTTTGCGAATTTCTATCTTTTCATCCAAATTTCAATACATGGCACTTACTAGTTTTGCAGAAAAGGATTCTCTAGGATCCTTAGTGATATCGATGGGTACGGTCTTGTGTTTCTTGATAGGATTAGGGAGTGGAATTGGTTTACATTGGTTCATGATAATTTAGAGTATGAAGCCTATTATTGCCCTCCACTTGTTAAGATCTTCTGCTCTAATATTGACCAGACCACCATAGACCTTGATGCTCACAAGTTTATTGTGCATCTGAAGACTGGGGACATCATTCTCACTACTGACATGATAGAGGACTACAAGCAAGTTCACAGCAACCCACATCGTAGCAAGCCCCTTCCTTTGATAGAGTACATGACCATCATGGGTACTCGATGCACTGATCAGGACCGTGGGCTTAAAGACAGTACAACCTTTAGGAATGTTCATTGCGTTGGATGCTGGATCCAACGCGATATCCTCGACCTTGAGCATACTACTTCTTTCAATAGGCCGGTGTTGTAGATTATTCATGATCTGATGATAAAGTAGCACATAGTCTGTATTAACACGATCATACTCCACTGTCTCACCAACTCTACACGCACTAAAGGTGCCAAGTACTCGTATCCTGTATTAGTGACTCGTTTGTGTAAGAATTTCTTACAAGATGAAGTGTTCTTCATGTAACCGAGTATTTGTCGCACCAGAATGGATATTGGTGCGTACAATAGTTTTTTTCATGCCGTATGGACCCCTAGTGTCCAACCTGAGGACGTCCCAGCAGAATCCTCTTCTGAGGAACTAATAGAGGGGGATGATGAGCCTACTTTCCTGCTCACTGATTCTAGAGCATTCATGTCTTCCATATGAAAAGGCATGAAGAAATTTTCAAGAGCCAGATTAGGTTGAGGAAGCAAATGGAGGAGAATACCACTCTTTTGGATCGTATTGAGGAGGGCCTGAGGAGATCACAGTCGGCCAGTCCGAGCACTTCAGCCAGTCCGAGCCGCATGAGGAGGTGATATCCTTTCACTACCTTATTTCATGCATATGTTTTATTTGCATACATTAGGGACAATGCATGAAATAGGTATGGGGGTTGGGTACTAACTTAGATTTTGATTTTTTGGATTTTTAGTTTCTTTTAGATTTTTTTCCTTTCTTGTTAGATTTTTAATTTCTTTTAGATTTTTTTCCTTTCTTGTTAGATTTTTAATTTCTTTTAGATTTTTTAGTAAATTTTTCTTTAAAAAAAATATATAATAATAATAATTTTTTTCCTTTTGATCCATTTTTAAGAAAATTAACTTAATCTTAGGAATTAGGAAAAATCTAAACAAGGATTTCTAAATGTGAGTTAAAATAAGAAGAATTGTTGAATTTTTAGGTTAAGAAAGGAAGAGTAGAAAGATAATTAGATTTTGAATTTTTTCTAAGTATTATATACATTTATATATTGAGGGATTAAAACAAAAGCCTATATACCTTCGTTTGTAAAATACATATATATATAAAATAAAATAAACTAATAATATATATTGAAATATAAATAAATAAATAAATACTTTATCACCAGTTAATCTGGTTAGTTGTACCTTAAGAAGCATGATCAGTCACGCCTAAAGGTGGTTAAGTCCTTGACATTAATGGCCTTGTTTACTCGAGATCTTGAACCCTAGGGATGTATTCTCATATTGTGCCCTAAGATCATCTGGTTTAGGAGTCATCAGTACAAGGCTCGCTACATGGGTAAATTAGAAAGCCTACTGAAGCTAAAGAAAATAATAAGTGTACTATATGTTTGTATGAAAAATAAAAAATAATAAAAAAATAATAATGTGTGTGTGTGTATATATATGAAAATATAAGTAAAGGTATCATAGTTTAAGTAAAATTCCTCATACATATAAATGTATATATTTTAGGATTGATGCAAAATCTAATGCTCTCTTTAATTTTGAAACTTAAACTTAATTGAAGACAAACTTTAAGTAGAGACTTATAAAAAGAAGGAATAGTTTAGGTAACCTAAAATCCATAAGATCACTTAATTTTTTGCAAAAATAGATCATAAACTTTCTTTTCTCTTTGTAAAAAACTATTAACATTTTTTTCTTTTTTATGGATTTTGTGGATGCAATCCGCTGAAAACTATCAGGAGACAACACTCCTCCTCTAGGGTAACCTAGAGGTTTAACAGCTTGTTGTACATGCTCAGTGCAATCATGTCACCTACGAAAATGGTGTAATAATTTAGTTAGAATTTCTTCTTTCTTTACTTATTTTGCTCGAGGACGAGTAAAAGCAAGGTTTGGGGGTGTGATTAGTGTTCAATTTTGTATCATTTTCATGCATATTCATGCATATTATCAATAAAAATGAGGATTCTAATGGCTTTTTCTCTTAAATTTCAGGTCCACTCTTTAATGGAGAAGAATGCCCAATTCAAGCTAATTAAAAGATTTAAAGAAGATTAAAAAGAGCCCAATCCAAAGAAGCCTACATCTGCAATGAATCAGAGAATATTCTCTTGGTTCTAGAAGCCCCCACAGTTCATCTGGGCAGAGACAGCCTGTTGGCGCGATCACTTGCATAACGGCCAAGATACTGCCATGGAAACGTGGCTTTAGCCGCGAATCCGCGACATTTCTTAGACCGTTGATGCAGCGTTTGATCCTGCGACTGCGATTGAAAGCGATGAGCTCCTGGTGCCTATATACAACCCCCAGGGCCTCTGTTGATAGCGGGTTGAAGATAGCCATAAAGTTTAGGAGAAGGATTAGGATTTCTTTAGGTTCTTCTTTAATCATCTCTTATAATTTGATTTTCTCTTTTCAGATTCCAGAAAATAGAGAGAGGATGAGAGTGAAATCTTTGTAATTGAAAGTGACAATCAATTGTAAAGCTCATGATCTCTCTCCTCTAATTTCTTGCTCTTTTAATTCTTGCTCTTTTACTTTCAAGCTTTTAATTTCTTGCACTTTAATCTACCATGCTATCTTCTTTGCTTTACTTCTCTATGGCTAACTAACCTCTAACACTTTAACTACTAACTCTTAGATGATGCTAACTTATATGATCATTGGATATTTATAATTTCCAGTCTTGTGCTTTCCTAGTCTCTTTAATTCTCAATGAAGATGAGAGTATTTTTTTATCTTAATGTAGATTTTGTGATTCCTTCAGTATGATTCATGTGTGCCTCATTTAGAGCCTTGTTTTGTTTAACAAGAATCTTGATGGAACATGATGATGGGTTCACCTTAGTATGCTAACAAATTAATGAACTAGCTTCTAATTTCATGCTAACTAAACCATGCCTTTGATGATCTAATAAACTTGACATTCTTATTATGCATACCTAAATTGTGAATCTCAAATTCTTATGTTCCATTCTTGTGAACTTATTGGGAGCTTATGATCCAAGGAGGCTACTTAACTAAGTTAAGAGAGGAACACTACAACAAATTGGGCTAACCCTTTGACTTAATGAATCAAGATGGACAATTTGTCAATGAATCTACATGATGTACAATTCATCCAAGAGTTTAGCAAGTTAGTAGTGTAGAGTTGTTAGTTAGTCATGGCTTTTCTTCTCTTTGATAAAAACTTTCCTCATTTCTAAAATCTTTCTTTCTCAAACAGAGTCTATTTTCTTTTCTACTTTTCCAAACACCATTTCATTCAATGTTTTCATTCTGCCTTCCTCGTTTTCATGTTCCATTTCTCAACACAAAAAAAATTTCATCATCTTCTTTTTACTTTAATTTCTTTTTCAATTCTTGAACAAAGAACTTTCGTTTCCTTTCCAGAAATAAGAACAATAAGAACTGAGAAATCTTTCATCACATACCCTCCCTGCGGATATGACCTGTTATAGCTTTTACTACAAACGGTAGTTCGAATAAGAAAATTAACATTACATACATATTTAGAACTTGACATTGGCATATTGACCTACACGGTTTGCTCTAAACTTCTGCTCTTTTCACCTTCAAGCAGAGATCCTAGAAGTAGAGTCTCAGTAGAATACTCTCCCAAACCGCTACGCCTAACTCCACCAAAAAGCTGTGTTTTCCGTGGCTTTTCAAGAGAAAACGTGGCAAAGTTGGAGAGTCAGGGCACGCGTTTTGGGCTGTAGCTTCATCTCGTCCGTTCATATGGAGATCTATCCTCAGAATCTTCATTTGATTTCTGGAGTTTAAAATAATCTTATTTCCTAGATAACTTAGGAAACAAGTTATCTATAAAATTTGAATTTTAAACTTGAATTCTCCTTTATCTTTGACTTGAGGATCAAGCAACCTGATTTAAATTCATTTTCTCCTTTATCTTTGAATTATCTTGGGCTTGATGGGCTCTTGGGCTTCTCTTTTTAATTAAGGAGGCCTGCAAATTACTAAACAATAAAATAATTAAATGATAATGCTTTATATGAATAAATATGAAAATGTGACTAAAAATATGCACTTTTGATAAACAATCAGTTGACTAGGAAATGTCCATTTTCCCTCTTACCCATTTGTGATACCATCTGGCTCACCTGTAATTCGAGACAATTCAAGGTCTGATGAGTGCGTTTATTTTCATTCATCATTTGAGTTGTCGTCTGTATAAGAGTTGTGAGTGACTTATCCAAGTTGCTCAGCTTCTGATATTACGGAATCCTTGAGGTGAAATTGGCAGATGGGCGCCTGATTGTGCAGAGTTTGGATTCACAATGGCTGGTTGGTTCTGATATGGCATTGCATTGGGCTTTGCAAACTGTAAACTACTTGGTTGTGTTATGCTATTTGATGCACCTCCCTAATATGCTTCCTGACTTCTGGATGATTCCTACATCCCAATTTGTAGGTTGGGCATAAGGATCATTTCTTTGCTGCTGGTAAGAAGCATTCAACTGTTGGTCACTGTTGCTCATCATTAGATTTGAATCAATGGCCAATCTTCTATAACATGGGTTGAAGATTGGTAGTTAAAGTAGTTTGGTGCAAAAATCTGATTTACATGATCGAGCTATGAAGGGTTTCCTTTGCTGACATTTAGCTCCTCGATTCTTCTCATGAGTGCTGCCCTTCTAGCTTCAGTAGCGATGGAGTTCTCAATCTACTGGAGACCCCCTTAAGTATGAGATTTTTTGTTGATGATTTTTCACTGAATCCTTCCCACTGCATGGTCTTCTCTGCCATTTCTTCAAGGAACATCCATGCATCATCATTTGTCATCCTCATGAAGTCTCCATGACTCATGGATTCGAGAAGGGTCTTCGAACTGTAATCGATGCCCTCGTAGATGATCTGACTGAGATGCCACATTTCAATGGCGTGATGGGGATATTGAGCTAGAAGGTCTTTAAACCTTTCTAGGTTTCTCCAAAAGGGTTCCTTGTCACATTGTCGGAATTGATTGATCTCACTCCGGATTCTTGCAGTTTTGTGCATCAAGAAAAACTTCTTCAGAAAGACTGCAACGAACTCTGCCCACGTGGTGATTGAATTGGTTGTCAGGCTGTAAAGCCACTTCTTTACGTTATCCTGGAGTGCAAATAGAATGAAACACAACTTGACCATGTGTCGCTCAACTGTTGAATCCTCATCATTGCACAGAGTTTCTCAAACTCTCTTATGAACATGTAAGCGTCTCCAGATTCTAAGCCAAAGAATTTTGGTAGCATCATTATATATTGCGCCTTCAACTTGTAGTTGTTCCTGCTGGCTTCTGGCAGTCTGATGCATGACAGGTGTGATGACCGGGGTGGGTAGCATCGGTTCATGTGGACCAAAGATGGAACATGATCGATCATCTTAGTTTTGTTTGATTATATACTAATCAGACATCTTGTTGTGTTGCATACCCAAGCTGATATAAATCAGCATGGCACCAGATTGGTGAATGTGATGAGAGAAGGGAGTTGATTATGTGGTGTCATCGATAATTACACTATTTTTTGTAATTTTTGTCTTTATGATTTTTTAATCAATCCGGTAAAAGTGCTAAGACTAAAGAAAACATCGTTCGTTGGCAACGCTGCTAAAAACTTGATGGGAAGATTTCACTTTCCTATTTTAATTTAACCGACAGTGCATGATCGTTCAATGTAGCACTTGAGGGTCGATCTACAGAGATAGGTGGTTCTTACGATTTCAACACTTGTAGGTGAATTGGTCAAAAAGTTTGTGAGCATGGGTTTTTAACTAAGAATTAATTTAGAAAAAGTCAAGTCAAGCACCTAGATGACCTGTTTCAGAGTCCTATAGCCAAAGTTATAGCAAATATACTCCAACATATTCGGAAAGTCCTTCAAAGCTTCTTTTGGCTTGACCACTCTTTCAAAATATGCAACTTCAATCCTTTCTCCTTTTAGCAAACCTGTACTGTAAAATCACTAAAAACACTCAAGTAGCATTATTTATAAACTTAAAAGTAGATACATATAAGCATGAAAATGTGATAAAATCATACTGATCAGAAGCATTAGCAGACTCTAAGGCTTTCATAGCCTAGATTTCTACTATGCTTGAAGAAGGAGACAATAAGCATTGTTATCAAGCCTCTAAGCATTTTTCATGCATTACATTCACTCTGATGATATGCAAATCAATAGAAAACATGATAAACCCATATATTATACAGGGTATAACGGATCATCTAAAGTGAGACGTATTCAAGTTGATACAGGATCCCCGTTGAGTATTATACCCCGCAGGGTCATGCAGCACTTAGGGATTCCCACTCATCGGCTAAGCGCCACTCAAACTATCATTTATAGCTTCAACGTCAATGGTACACGCCTGATCGAAAAGATCAAGCTCAGATGCCAAATTGGAAACTTAAGATCTGAGGTGATATGTTACGTCATTGATGCTGATACATCCTACAATTTGCTGCTGGGACGATGTTTGGACACATATATTGCATAATTATTACTGCATTCCTATATTTATTTTATAATAAATCCTACAAACTCACTCGTCTTAATATTTAAATCATGCAGGATATGATAGAGAGAAGATAAGCACAAATCCTATCCAATTTAATCCAAAAGTTCAAACTAAAAGGGATCGATTCATATCCAGGTTTCTAAAAGCCATTTTATTTGAAGACTGGGTAAAATCGAATGAGATAATACCAATCAAAATTCAAAGGAAAAAATGAATTTTTAAAAACTCAATCAGTTTCGCTAAAGATAAATGGATATCTCATCAATTCTAGAAGACAAATTGAAAATCTAAGAGGATAAATAAGATCAAATGACGAGATGAAGCAATCATATTTGGAGATAAGTAGAAAATCCAAGTAAATTCGGAGTTCTAAATCAATTTAGATTCGGATTCAGACTGGATATATTTTAGTATGTAATCATAAATTTCGCTACTGAAACTCAATTCTGATGATTCAAGATGATCTAGAAAGAAGCCTTAAAGAGCTACAATTCTTATGTTGATCACTATTTTCAATTCTATCATTTGATAAGTTTATTTAACAATCAATAAGCCAACAAGTTATAGATCAGAATTGAATTTTCACATAAAATCTGAATAAATCAAATCACGTTTGGAGAGAAGGAGAGGATTAAAATTTAGAAATAGCCAAATCTCCTATCTTCGTACGCTTTATATCCTTTTATTTTTCTTCTATAAATACCCTCATACCTCGAAGGCAAAAAGGCACCATCTCAGAGAGAGTGTTTTAGTTTAGGTTTTTCCTTTCTTCTTCAATATAATTTTTATTTTTTATTTTTCTTTTTAACTTAGGTCAAAGAGAGTTACATGATGAAAAGAGAGGAAGTGTTATTGCAAAGTGACACTATTATAATCTTTTTTCAAGAAACTTATATTGAAGGTAACAATTAATGAAAGTTTCTCACTTTTCTTCATTGTGCTCAATCCCGCCGAAGCCCTACTTTTATTTATTCTTTTCTCTTACTTTGCTTTACTTCAAGGTAATTTTTCAATACGATTCAACAACAGAGGTAAGTACTCTTTTTATTCTCTTTTTTAGTTCATTAGTTTAGAGTCACAATTCTCCTTTTTCTTATTTAGTCTTTCCTTTTTTATAACTAAAACAACAATAACACCACCATCTCTTCTTTTACCATCTCCATCTTAGATTAGCTAAATTATTTTTATTTTTTATAATACTGAGAAGATAAAAATTAACTAATTTTGATATATAAAAAAAAAGAAACTTACACAATACTTCCATCACTGTCCCTCTCTGTGGATCACGACCCGGTAGCCTTAGGCTACATGGTAGCATCGACGACCTAGCACTGTTCCTAAAAATCTGTATATTTTCTGTGTAGGTTTGGATCGATCAAAATTTTGGCACCGTTGCCAAGGAGGGATGGTAAGTTTTCTCTTCTTTTTTGATTTACTTAACGAATTAATCTCTTTTTTTCTCTATTTTGGTATACATGGCCAAATATCAGAAAATAAAGAGTTGCAGTGGAAAAATTGCTACCCTGAGCCTCTGTCGTAGAAAGTAGAGATCAAGGCACCACAATTTTGCCCTGAAAACGCAGCTTTTACCGCGCTCGCGCGACAATTGTGGAAGGACTACTAACCTGCTTTCTTATAGGTTGCTTGAAATTCAAAGTTTTACCCTCTGCAGCTATTAGTTTTCAGATTTAGATCGCTATATATACTAATTTTAAATCAACAATAACGTGTTGCATTGTAAATGCTAAAAAGCATTTAGACTCTTGCATCTCAGGGCATCTGTCTATTTCGTTCCTTTACATTACTGTTGAAGAGTGTTGAAGTAAAAGTATGTGTGCATTGCTTATAGTTTAGGAAATATATTTTGAGTGATTCATATTGCTTGAGTGCTATCAATTGCTTTATACATACACATTGCACTAAAATGATTAAGGGCATATCCTTAAACAAGATAAGGTGGGTGATTGGTCGCTAATGTTGCATATTTAAGTATCATTCTCCATACTTATTATAGAATAAATCTTTGCATTGTCCTAATTAATTGTTTAATTTATTTGTAGGCCCATTCTTTAAAGAGATGAAGAGAAATGAGCCCAAAGCCCACCAAAATTCTGAATTAAATCAGAGTTAATTCACACTCAGTAAATCAGGACAAAATCAAGAGGTTGAAAACTAGTTGAGAAGAATCCTCTCAGAATCGATCGGTTGAAGCAAAGATCAAGCAAGTTTGATTCAGATTCTGACTGGATACATTTTAGTATTCGAATCATAACTTTTGCTACAGAATCTCAATTCTTATGATTCAAGATGATCCAGAAAGCAGACTGACAGAGCTACAAATCTCATGTTGATCATTATTTCTGATTCTGTCAGTTGTTAAGTGATATTCAGCAATCAACACGCCAATAAACAGCAGATCAGAACTGAATATCCACCTCTACCCCCTCCATTTCTCCTATAAATACCTGCACTCAAAGGCAAAAGGGAGGACCATGCAGAGTAGGATTTTAGACTAGTTTTTCCATTTCTTAGTTTAGGTTTTTGTTTTTCTTTTTCATGTAATTGTAATTTTCATTTATGTAAATAAGAGGAGATCGACTCTCATCGAAGAAGAAGAATGAAGCTAGAGCTGGAGTGACACCGGTGTAAGATGAATTTCTTTTCTTTGATTGTTATGAGATCGAATCAATGTTTTCTCTTTGTATATAGTTTCTTTTAGTCTTCTTCTTCTTTTCTACTTTACCTTTCTTTTTGGTACAACTGTCTTCCAAGTGAGTCTAAAGCATCGAAAGAGCCTTGCCTTTGCGAGTGCCACCGATAGCTCATGACGATGGAATTGTGAGTCTCTTTATATCATTTCATGCTTGCGAATCTTGATGATGTAATGTGGAAGAGACCAACACTCGACTCTTATGGGCTATGCGCTGAATGCCTCCAATTCAAGGTAACATCGTAGCTAAGAACTCAAGGTAAGCTTTTGGTGAAAAGAAGGTAAGTTTTTATTTCTTTTATTTTTCATTTCTGTAAATTAAATCACCAACCATCTCTTCCCAATCGTTTTCGATCTTTTCCTCCACTTCATTTGTACATAGTCGCTTTTTATTGTTTTCCGATTTTCCACCTTCTTCATCTCCCGCTTTCTCTCTAACTTTAACTATAACTTTCTTTTTTCTTTTTCATAACATAAAACAGAGAAGAACCTTCGCTTATTTTCTTAACGATTTCAATAAAGAACTGTAACGCTTCCATCGCAAACCCTCCTTGTGGATCACGACCCGCATAGCCACTTGCTATAGCGGAAGAATGAGCACTTGCACATTTTTATTCTTAAATCTAATATTCTGTAATTTGTGTGCAGGTTTAGCCTCAATCAAATTTTGGCGCCGTTGCCGGGGAGGGTAACAGTATCATGTTTTTATTGAAATCTGAATTTTTCTTGAAAATTTTTTAGAACTGAAACGAATTTTCTTCTCTGTTGCAGGTTACAGGGCAAGAAAAGCAGGAAATCAAGTTTGCAGTAACATACAAGTGGCCTTGGGCCTCTGCTGTAAAAAGCAGAGACCCATTGCCCTCTGAATTGCCGCGTTTCCACGGCAAAAGCCGCAGATCCGCGGCAAGGACGAGCTGACTACTAACAGATTTTTGCAGGGCTGCTTAGTTTGCAATTTCTAGTTTGTTGCAATTCTTTATTTCTTTTATGCCATCACAAAAACCTGCTAATAATCAACAGTAAAACGTTAGTTGCAAAAGTTAAAAATTGATTAGAAGTTTGCATTTTAGGCACGCGTTCTTTTCAATTCCTTTATCTTTACTGTTGAAGAGTGCTGGAGCAAGGTACGTCTGTATTGCATGTAGAATAGGAATCATCTCTTACTTGATTTTCATGCTTTGAGTGAATCCTAGTTATATATCTTATACACTTGCACAATCCAATCTTAAGGGCACTAACCCATAACAAGATAAGGTGGGGATTTAATCACCCTTCCTTAGCCCAAAAATCATATTCCAAGCACTCACTAACCCAAGCCTAACTAAAAAAAGAGTAGACGTTGGCCCTAGGGACATCTCGGACTCAATTAAGAGATTATCCTAAGGGGGAAAAATGTTGGAATCTGACTCTTGCAAAATCAGTGTCAAGGAAAGGGATTGAGGGCCGAAAGCCCGAAGTGCGGTGGTTATTTAATTAAGGAACGTCTTTTGACGGAAAACCTCCCACCAAACTTGCCCTGACCTGGCTGATTAGCTTGTGGTCAAAGTCTACATTGGACCTCCTGTGGAAAGTCTAACCAGTTAGGAGTCGTCTAGGTCCTAAGTCTACCCTAACTTAGGCTAGAATTTTTTTTTTTTCTTTGTTTGTTTGTTTGTTTGTTTTTTGTTTGTATTCTATTGTGTGATATGGACTATAACAATAATTTTTTCAACTTTAATAATGATCCATGTTACACATCACATTCTTTTTCGGATATTACCAATCCGGTATATCACAACTTTGACCAACCTAGTGTGCCGGATTGGTCTTATCCGAATCAATATGACCATACCCCCCATCTAATAACTATAATTTCCATAATGATTTCAACTCTTCACCGAGTCAGTGGGGATTCAACTCCCCCGAGCATAATTTCCAACCATCTTGTCCTCCTTCTCCACCTAGTCCACAATATGTTCAAGATTCATACTCAGTTCTACCCGTCCAAAATAGGAAACCATCAATTAGGGAAATGAGTATGCGTGAGTCCAAACACACATCCCAAAATATGATGGACTCACAATTCCAAGACAATTCTTCATCTTTTCATCAAACCAATAAACATATCACCAATGAAGAGATGCTTGAATTCATGACTCAGGCTCAAAATGCTAGAAATCGTGACATAGATATGATGGTCGAATGTCTACGTTCCCACCGTCCTGATGTCACTAACCATTCTGTTAGAGCCGATGAGTCATGTAGTTTTGGAAATCAAGATTCTATTTCAGAACAACCATTTGAACTTGCCCAAACTCCAAATTTTGAAAAAGATATTGATAGTTTGGCTAGTTTTCCTTTTCCTGAAATAGAACTTGAAAATTATTATGATCCTGAACCCCAACTTAGTGATTCAATTTTATTTCCTGATCCGATTATGACTCCGGTATCTTCACCTGATTTCGATCTTTTCCCGGAGTCAACATTGGATCCTGTCCCAATTCATAATGAAATTGAATCACCCATCTTTGAGGATCATATTGAACTTGAACAATTATACACTTTTGAAGATTCTATTGACAAATTGGCAAGTTCTCATTTCTATGATATTGAGATCAATGAGATATGTGACCTAGATTCTCAAATTTGTGATCCAGTTAAACTTTCTGAATCAATATTGACTCCTATTTTATTACCAAACTTGAATAATATTCTAGAGTCAGTTTTGATTCCATCACCTATCATCCCTGAACTGGAATCACCCATAGTAGGTCACATTCCATTGTTGGAAAACACATGTGGACTTGAGTTTCAATTTCTTGACTTGGACCCAATTTCTGAACCTATTTCGACTCTTGAACCTTTACTTGACTTAAGTCACCTTCCTGAGTCGGTATTAGTTCCTGTCCTTCATGAGTCCAAGTCAACTGTTCTATCATTTCATACTCCATTCTGGGACGAGGTGGTTGACAAATTTGACTCCGAAAACAATTATGGAATTTGGAAATTAGATGGGGTCAAATATTTAATAAAAATCCTTAATGGATTTATCTTTTTAGTGGGTCATATTAAAGATAGTGCTGGTGGGTTCCTTCGAGACCCAAGAAAAGTTGATTGGGCCATGTTTCGTGGACCAATCAGACCACCACCGGAACCACCACCTTAAGGTAACATTTTCCTTCCCTTTCGTCTTTTTCATGCATCTATGCATTAATTCATACATTGAGGACAATGCATGAGATAGGTGTGGGGGAGGGTCTAACATAACTTTTCTTTTTCTTAAAAAAATAAAAATAAAAATAAAAAATTGACATTTTTCTTTACTTTTAAAAAAACTTTTTGAAAAATAGAAACAATATTTTGACTTATTTTTGTAAGAAATTAAGTTAATTTTAAGGAATAGGAAAATCCAAATTAGGATTTCTTATACTTGGTCAAAATAAGATTATTTGTTTGATTTATAGAGTTAGGAAGATAATTTGTCAAAGTAATTTGGTCTTGATCTTTACCTTGATGAAATATGCACACTTCATACACTTACACACTTAGGGTTCAAAAATAAAGATTCTTATGCCTTATAAAAAAAAAAGAGAAAAAAAAAAGAAAAATAAACAAATCTAATTATTAATTAGCTAGGTGCTTTGGCCTAAGCAAGCCTTAGTATTTATGCGAAAGATGATTAGATAAGTTTGAAAAAAAAATCCTCTGATTAAGCTGGGCATTTGTGCCTAATAAAGCATAAGTATTCACGCCTAAAAGAGGTTCATATAATAAAATCCTTAGTTTTGTGGCCTTTTTTGCTCGAGTCCTTAAGTCCGAGGGGTGTTTTCTCACCCGGTGCCCTAAGACCGTCTGATTTGAGAGTCATCGATTAAAGGCTCGTTACATGGGCAGATTAGAAAGCCTAAACTAAGGAATAATACCACCAAAAATATATATATAAATAAATAAGGCATAAGAGTTAGAGTTAATGAACCCTTAGTCAAAATTTTCACAGTCACAAGTGCATATGACTTAGGGTAAAGTAATAGACTAGATGAGAAGTACAATTTGACTCCTTACTTTAAATTGATAACAAATTTTTGAATAGAGACTAAGTTTAGGAATGAAAAATTCAGTTTTCCTATAACTTATAGATTGCTTAGATCTTACAATTATATTTCAAATATTTTTCTCTTTCAAAATGCTTTTCGAAAATACTAACTCTTTATTTTCCTTTCTTTATGGATTTTGTGGGTGTAATCCGCTGAAAACCCTCACGAGACAAAACTCGTCCTCTAGGGGAAACCTAGAGGTTTAACGGCTTGTTGCACATGCTCAGTGCAATCGCGTGACCTGCGAAAGTGGTCTAATAATCCTTAGTATAGTTTAGTTGTTTTGCTCGAGGACGAGCAAAAGATAGGTATGGGGGTGTGATTGGTCGCTAATGTTGCATATTTAAGTATCATTCTCCATACTTATTATAGAATAAATCTTTGCATTGTCCTAATTAATTGTTTAATTTATTTGTAGGCCCATTCTTTAAAGAGATGAAGAGAAATGAGCCCAAAGCCCACCAAAATTCTGAATTAAATCAGAGTTAATTCACACTCAGTAAATCAGGACAAAATCAAGAGGTTGAAAACTAGTTGAGAAGAATCCTCTCAGAATCGATCGGTTGAAGCAAAGATCAAGCAAGTTTGATTCAGATTCTGACTGGATACATTTTAGTATTCGAATCATAACTTTTACTACAGAATCTCAATTCTTATGATTCAAGATGATCCAGAAAGCAGACTGACAGAGCTACAAATCTCATGTTGATCATTATTTCTGATTCTGTCAGTTGTTAAGTGATATTCAGCAATCAACACGCCAATAAACAGCAGATCAGAACTGAATATCCACCTCTACCCCCTCCATTTCTCCTATAAATACCTGCACTCAAAGGCAAAAGGGAGGACCATGCAGAGTAGGATTTTAGACTAGTTTTTCCATTTCTTAGTTTAGGTTTTTGTTTTTCTTTTTCATGTAATTGTAATTTTCATTTATGTAAATAAGAGGAGATCGACTCTCATCGAAGAAGAAGAATGAAGCTAGAGCTGGAGTGACACCGGTGTAAGATGAATTTCTTTTCTTTGATTGTTATGAGATCGAATCAATGTTTTTCTTTGTATATAGTTTCTTTTAGTCTTCTTCTTCTTTTCTACTTTACCTTTCTTTTTGGTACAACTGTCTTCCAAGTGAGTCTAAAGCATCGAAAGAGCCTTGCCTTTGCGAGTGCCACCGATAGCTCATGACGATGGAATTGTGAGTCTCTTTATATCATTTCATGCTTGCGAATCTTGATGATGTAATGTGGAAGAGACCAACACTCGACTCTTATGGGCTATGCGCTGAATGCCTCCAATTCAAGGTAACATCGTAGCTAAGAACTCAAGGTAAGCTTTTGGTGAAAAGAAGGTAAGTTTTTATTTCTTTTATTTTTCATTTCTGTAAATTAAATCACCAACCATCTCTTCCCAATCGTTTTCGATCTTTTCCTCCACTTCATTTGTACATAGTCGCTTTTTATTGTTTTCCGATTTTCCACCTTCTTCATCTCCCGCTTTCTCTCTAACTTTAACTATAACTTTCTTTTTTCTTTTTCATAACATAAAACAGAGAAGAACCTTCGCTTATTTTCTTAACGATTTCAATAAAGAACTGTAACGCTTCCATCGCAAACCCTCCTTGTGGATCACGACCCGCATAGCCACTTGCTATAGCGGAAGAATTGAGCACTTGCACATTTTTATTCTTAAATCTAATATTCTGTAATTTGTGTGCAGGTTTAGCCTCAATCAGTGGGGAAGTCATTACCCTTCCTTAACTCAAAAACAGTCTCCTCACTCACTAACCTAATCCTAACTTAAAATTGAGTATATGTTAGCCCTAAAGACATCTTGGACTAAATAGAGATTGACCTCAGGGGGAAGTTGTTAGAAGTTGACTCTTGCCAAATCGGTGTCGAAGGTTGGGGATTGAGGGGTGAAACCCCGAAAGCTAGTGGTTTGGCATAATTAGGCCCGTCGCTTTAAGCGTGGATACCTCCCACCGATCTTACCCCTACCTGGCAGATTAACTTGTGATCAGGTTCTGCATTATACCTCATGTGGATAATCAACAGTTAGGAGTCATCTAGGTCTAAACTCTACCCTAACTTAGGCTAGATTTTTATTTCTTTTGTTTGTTATTTATTTGTTTTTGTTTGTGATATCTTTGTGATATGAATTACAATTATAATTTTTTTAATGCATATAGTGATCCATACTTCACTCCAACCTCTTTCAATTCAGATATTACTAACATGGCATTACATAACTATAACAAACTAAGTATACCAGATTGGTCTTATCCGAATCAATATATGCCCCAATCCTAGTATTATGAAAAAGAATGGGATAATCATCACCACTCTTTACTGAGTCAGTGGGGATGCAACTCCCCCGAGTCTTACTATCAACAACCTTACCTACAAACAGCTTCATATACTCTATACCACGACCAACTTATAGAAGAAAAATCTTCTTTAGAAAAGAGTTTAGAAGCCTTTCTTGAGTCCACACGAGAAGTGCAAATTTAATTGAACTCAATGCTCCCAAACAATTCCCAAATTCAAGATCCTTACTTTAATTTCAAGTCCAACCACAACAAGAAGAACCTATTGACTTAGAAAAGAGTATGAAATTTATGATTCAGTCCCAAAATGATTATATTCAATCTCAAATGTATTGTATCCAATTTATCAATAGGCTAGAAGCAAAAGTGAGTTATTTGGTCAACACAATTAATGATAGGAACGTGAAAACTCTTCCTAACACATTTTCGACCATTCCTAATTCTCCTAACTATATTGACGAAGAATCATGGTATCTTAAAAATTTTAAACAAGATTCAATTTCATCACAAAACTTTGAACTTGACCAATATCAATCCATTGACAAATTGGCAAGGTTTTATTTCAATGAGATTGAACTTGAAGATGAATATGACACCGATTCTCAATATTGTGATTCAATTTCACTTTTTGAGTCTTTACTGACTCCAGTATCCTTACCTGATTTGGACCCAATTTTGAAGCCAATACTAATTCCTATTCCTATATAGCTCGAACATGAACCAGCTATTTTGGATAGTTTTTGGACACATATATTGCATGTTTGTTATTACATTTCTACACCCATTCTGTAATAAATCCTGCAATTATACTGTCTTAATACCTAATTTGTGCAAGATATGATGGGAGAAGATAAATCACAAATTCAAGCCAACTAAATCAGATCCTTGAGAGGATTTAAATCATAACTAAAGATTGAACATATCAGAGAGGATAAACCCAGATCTAATTCAGTTAAAATCTGATTTTTTTTAAGATCCAGTTGGTTTGCTTGAAAAATCAACGAGGATAAACGAAGACAGAGGCAAATCTAGAAGTCTAAAGGCAAGCCTATCAATATACAAAGGGATATCTAAAGGATTGGGATATATATTTAAAAGATTTAGAGAGATAAGACAAAATCCAACTGAAGATCAAGAGATAAACAAATATTTATCTCCAATATTATCTCCAGCCTTATCAAAAGATCTTTTCTGTTGGCAAGAGATTTTGTCCATATCTCCAATCTTATCTCCAACCTTATCAGAAGATCTTTTGTTTGTTGAGATAGCGATTTGGTCTCATCCTCAAGCGTGCTATCCCCTCCCCATTTCTCCTATAAATACCTACAAATTCAGAGGCAAAAGGAAGAATCAAGCAGAGAGTAGAAGTTAGGCTATTCTGTAGTTTGTAACTTAGGTTTTTTTGTTATTTTCTTTTATGAAATTTTTATTTTATTTATGTAACTGAGAGGAGAGATGAGTTTCATGGAGGAATGAGAGCAAAACTTGTACTGAGGGTGACACCAATGTAAGTAAGTCTTTTCTTTTATTGTTATTTGAATCAAATCGAAGGTTTTTCCTTCTTTACTCCTATTTTTGTTTGCTTCCCTCTTTTGTGTTTGTGAATCCAAATGATTTCGATAGCCTCGAAGTTGCTTTGCCCTTGCAAGCGTAGTTGATGGTTTATGGTGATGGATATCCATTTCTATAGTAGTATAGCTTGCCCCTTCATTTCGTAATGTAAATCAGGAATGGGGAAGATTCTATCTGTCATACTTCGCTCGCCTTCAAACAAAAGTATATCATCGATATGAGTCAAAGGCAAGCATGCGCCGAAGAGGTAAATAAGTATTTTTTAGGGTTTAACTTTCTTTCTTTTAATTTTTTAGTTTAGATCACTAACATCATCATCTCTCAACTCTATTCATTATTTTTCTTTTTCTTTGTACAAAATCATTTTCTATTTTTCTCTACCTCCTCAACTATCACTTTCTTAATAATTTAACATGACTTATTTTTTCTTTTCTTTCAAAGAACTGAAAGAAGAACTTAACCATTTTTTGTGAACTAAAGTGAACTTACAAAAAGCTTCCATCGCTAGTCCCTCCTTGTGGATCATGACCCGCATAGCCACTTGCCATAGCGGTAGTATTGAGTACTTACACTTCTATTTTTTAATCCTGAAATTCTATATTTTTCTGTGCAGGTTTAACCTCAATCAGACAGTCACATTCCATCGTTTGGAAGAATGTGAAATTCAATTCTTTGATTTGGACCAAACTCTTGAACCAACTCTGATTCTCGAACCTAAACTGATTTGAGCTTTATTCCCAAGTCAATATCATTTCCATTCCCTTCATTATTGAACCTAAATCATCCATTCTACAAAATCACATTCCATTGTTGGACCAAGGTTTAGATTAATATGACTCCGTGATGATACCCCAAGATTGATCTTATAACCGGGAAAAATTTCATGATAGGATCTTGCATGATCCTATTTATATCGGGGAGTATAAAAATGCTAATAAGAAAGAGGTCATAAAAGGTGAGTTTCATGAAAATTTACAGTATCTAGATTGAGCAGAAATGCTTGGCCCAAGAGATCACCACCAGAACCACCACCTTAAGGTGATAATTTTCCTTCACTTTCTTCTTTTTCATGTATTATTGCATTTTATTCATATATTGAGGACAATTCATGAGTTATGTAAGGGGGAGGGTTTACTAATTTAAAAAAAATTTTCTTTAAAAAAAACTTTTAAAAAATAAAAATAATACTTTAACTTATTTTTGTAAGAGATTAAGTTAAGTTTAAGGAATAGGAGGATCATAATTAGGATTTCTTGTACTTGGTCAAAATGAAATTATTTGTTTGATTTTGAGGTTAGAAAGAAAGATTAAAAAAATTAATTTAGACTTGATTTTTACCTTGATGAAATATGCATACTTTGTACACTTACACACTTAGGGTTCAAAAATAAAAATTCTTATGCCTTATAAAAGTAAAAAATAATAAAATATATATATAATAAGAATCCTCTAATTAAGCTAGGTTTTTGTGCCTCATAAAGCATAATTATTCACGCCTAAAAGTAGGTCATATCATCAAATAAAATCCTTAGTTTTGTGGTCTTGTTTGCTCGAGTCCTAAATCCTTGGGGTATTTTCTCACCTGGTACCCTAAAATCATGCGATTTGGGAGTCACCGACTAAGGCACATTACATGGGTGAATTAGAAAGCCTAATAGAGCTAAGGGATATTACCGCAATAAATATAAAAAATATATATAATAAAAATAGTAAGGCAAAGAGTTAGAGCTAATATAATTTTAATTCTTACCTTGATTGAAAATAAGTTTTTGAATAAAGACTAAGTTTAGGAATGACAAAGTTTTGATAACCCTATGACTTATATATTACTTGAATTTTTTAAATTAATACTTCAAATATTTTTTCCTTCAGAATGTGTTTTCTAACACTTTGTTTTTTCTTTCTTTATGAATTTTGTGGGTGCAATCCACTGAAAATCTTGATGAGACAAAACTCGTCCTCTAGGGGTAACCTAGATGTTTAACGGCTTGTTGCACGTGCTAAGTGCAAGCGTGATTCCTACAAAAGTGAGTTAGATTAGGTCAGTTTAGTTTTTCTTTTCTCTTTGTTTTGCTTGAGAACCAGCAAAAGATAGGTGTGGGGGTGTGTTTGGACACATATATTGCATAATTGTTACTGCATTTCTACATTAATTCTGCAATTAATCCTACAAACTCACTTGTCTGATTGTCCAAATCATGCAGGATATGATAGAGAGAAGATAAGCACAAATTCTATCCAATTTATTCCAAAAGGTTACATCCTAAGATTAATATTAAATCTCTCGGGACGTTGCCAATGCTTCACCAAGCTGATGATGAAGAGAGTCTCATTTATTTGGGACAGCGCTTGCCAACAAGTGTTCGAGGGGATCAAAGAGTATCTCACTCAATCGTTCGTTCTGATCGTTCCAATATCAGGAAAAAATTTTCTGCTATATATAAGAGCCATGAATCATTCTCTAGGAGACTTGTTAGCCCAAAATAATGATCAAGGCCATGAACAGGTGATCTACGACCTGAGTAGAATAATGATCGGGGCAGAACACCATTACAACCCGGTCGAGAAGGAATGTTTAGCCCTGGTCTTCACCATCCAAAAGATGCAAAACACCTAGTGGGCCAGCGTATTCATGTCATTTCTAGAGTTAATCCTCTATGATTGCTCATGACAAGACCATCATCGCTAAACTACAAATTGACGAAGTGGGCTATTTTGCTCTCGCAATACGAGATGCAATTCATGCCACTGAATGCTGTCAAAGGTCAAGCTGTGGCAGATTTCTTGGCCGATCATCTAATTTCAGGATCCTCCAAAATATATGACAATCTCTTAGATAAAATCACCAAAGTTTGTATGACCCACGCATCCCTTGAAGAATAAGTATGGCAACTATTTGTTGACGGGGTGTCAAGAATGGGTCCAAAAGGGAACATCATAGCATGAGTGAGTCAGATTCCTCGTATCCCTACATAACTATGTAATTCCTCGTGCATTCACATTAACTTAGTCGTATTCCATTAATGTAGTGGAATATAATGCTCTGTTGATAGGGATGCAACTTGCTGAAGAGATCGGAGTCATGAATCTTGAAGCTTACAGTAACTACAAACTCATTGTCAATCAAGTCCGAGAAGAGCATGAAGTACGATATGAAGGTTTAGTGCTCTACTATAATACAACTGTCAACATGGCTCAGAAGTTCAAAAACTTCTATATCGACCATGTACCTTGGCAACAGAATGCAATGGCAACCCTTGCCGCTTCACTAGCTCTTCCAGCCAGAACAACAGAGAAAGTACTCATTCACAGTCATGACTTGTACTGTAAGAAATTAGCCCTTGAAGATAGTAAAACTCCAAGAGGAGACCTTCAAGTTGAAGAAGTTCTCGAGTCTTCAATAGGTCCAAAACCCAGGTATTGGCAAAACCCATTCATCGACTTCGTCTTATAGGCATACTGTCTAACGATCCTAAAGAAGCAGCTACAATCAGAAGGAAAGCTCTTCAATTCTATTACTATGCAATTACATGAACAATGTATCGCCGATCATATGATGGAATCTTACTCCGCTGCCTTTCACACAAAGAGGCACAAAAGGCATTTAGGGAAGCTTACGGCGGTATGTGCGGGGCTCACCAATCCAGACCCAATCTTGGGGACCGACTCTAAAGGCTTCGTGATTACTCATGTATATTGCATATTTCTTATCACATTCTATATTTATTATGATTTAACAGCTATTTAAGCAGTTTAATGTCTAATGGTGTGCAAGTGTAAATAATACAGAAAGAGACGAAATTATCCAATTTATCCAATTAAATCTGGAGTTTTAAAGATAGGATTTTCTAGCTCAAGCAAATCAACAGTGATCTACTCAAATTAAGAGGTTCAGAAGAAATCCTATCTGAAAAAATGAAAGAATCTTAACGGGAAAAAAACTAGCACTCCTTGATCTGGCCCAACGGCTAGATAAAGGCTGCGAAAACGCGGCTTTTGCCACATGTTCACGCCTTGGTTAAAGCTGTTGGGCCAATGATTTGGTTCTATCTTCTTATGCGCTCAAATCCTCTTCTCTGCTCCAATAAATACAGCATCACTCTGAGCAGAGAGACGTACATAACAGAATTAGGGTTTATGTTTTATTCTTAAGAGTAGGATTATTGTTAGATAGTTGTTGAGCAGTTATAATCTCTATTTATTTTTCTTCCTTTTAGCTTCGTCCAGAAAAGTGAGAGAGAGGAAATAAGAGTTGTAATTTTAATTGAAGTGCCATAAAGAAAACTCATCTCTTGCAAATTCATCGTCTCGATCATAATAGTATGTTAATATTTGCTTTTAATTATTACTCTCTTTGTTCAAATTTCACCATGAGTAGTTGAATCAATTTTCTGGGCTCACTATTTTTTTTCTTCTGTTAGTCTTCTTCTTGATTGATTTATGAGAAAAAGAAACATAATGGAATCATATGAATGCTTTATTTATGCCTGACATGTTTGCTAGTGTTCTTGAAGACAAATGAGGATGAGATTAACTTCGTCAACTTTCATTTTGAAAATAATTCTTAAATTCATTTCTATTTCATATTTAAAGAAAAAGCTTGATGATTTAACATTCAATTTAAGAATGAGTCTATAAAGAAGTTTGCTTTTCCAAAATTCATCTTATTTGTTTTGCTTATACGCTTCAAAGATCAAGTTTTAACTTTGTCTTATGATCAAGTTGAGGCACTAAAACCTTTTAGAGAAGAACACATAGTTAAGTAGTGAGCCCCGATCTTTTCTTCTTCTCAAAAACAAAATAAAATTTTTACTTCATTCGAGATTTCTTCGAATTCACCTACTTCAAAATCTCTTCTCGTTTTCAATTTTTCCTTAAATCAACTTCAAACCAACCATATTCTCTTCATTTTCTTTTCTTTCAAAAAAATAGAATCTGAACTTGTTTTGTCAACAAAAATACTGAAATGCTTGCATCGCATTCTACTCATGGACATGACCTGTTATCCTTAGGATAGGCGGTTCTTTTAACCCGATCACCATAAACTTTTCGCTTTAACTTCTTTGCTATACTTGGTGTTTTAGAATTATTCATTTTATCTGAACAAATTTTTGGCACCATTGCTAGAGAGAAAACGGTATTCTTTGTGTTTTACAAGTTTTGTGTTCTATTTCACGGTTTAGGAAATCATTTAGAGAAACTGAGCACTGTAGAAGAAGATTTGCTATTTTGTGTCTCTGCTCAAGAAAGCAGAGAACAGCAACCCACAAAAGCGCCACATTTTCTCTACATTTGTCGCGAAAATGCGGCTATTTCTTGGACTATTGACAAATTTTTTTTTTGCAAGTCATATTGCATTGCAAGTTAAGCCTTCTGCAATTGTTAGTTTGCTATTTGATTGATTCTGAAAATTGTTTTAATCTCAACAGTAACAGGTTGTTGAATTGCTTAAAAAATATTTAGACATTTTAGGCATTTGTCTAATTATGTTTCATTTAAATTATTATTGAAAAGTGCTGGAGACAAGGTACATTTACATAGCATCTATCTTATAAAACATTCTTGGGTGATCTTATTGCTTTCGAGTGTTGCTTTTCGCTATTTTCTTGCACACTTGCACTAAAATATCTTAAGTGCAAAACCCAAAACAAGATAAGATGGGGGAGTCATTACACTTTTTTTAGCCTACAAATCATCTCTAACACCCTCATAACCTAAGCCTATGTTAAAATCTAATAGACATTGGCCCTAGAGACATCTCGAACTCACTAGGAGATTAGCCTCGGGGGAAGTTGTTAGAATCCTACTCTACTTAAATTGGCATCGAAGGTTGGGGATTAAGAGGTAAGATCTTTAAAAATCAGGTGTTTGGCATAATTAAGCCCGTTGCTTTACACGGATACCTCCCACTGTGTTTTTTCTCCTATCTGGCCAATTAACTTGTGGTCAGACTGCTGCAATATACCCCTCCTGGATAGTCAACCAGCTAGGAGTCATTAGGTTTAAGTTTACCTTAGGCTTGGTTGCTTTTTCTTTTGCTTTTGACTGATTGGTGAACTTGTTTGTGATATTGATTGTGCATATCAGCTTGGTCGAGAGACCCAAATATATCTAGGTTAACCAGAAGTAGTTCACCTCCAAAATCAGATTTGATTATGGACCATACAACCTCTTTGCAGGATAGGTTCTATCCCATTAGGACATCCCTTCAGTCTTGCATTCGGCTCCCAGAAGCCATACAACAATTTCAAACTCAAGCCACAATTCATTAATATTCTCCCAATGTTCCATGATTTAGAGTCCGAGGATGCATTTTTCTTCATAAGAGAATTTGAAAAAGTATGCCTTATGATAAGAATATCCTAGCTAGGAGATGGCAATATAAGGTTACGTTTCATCCATTTCTCCCTCAAGAACCTAGCCAAGAAATGGCTATACAGTTTAGTGGTTGATCTATCACGTCGTGGGGATGATTTCGTCAAGGTCTTCTTGAAGTAATTTTACCATGTCCACAAGACCGCCCTCATTAGGAAGAATGTAATGCAGTTCAAGTAAAAACTTAGTAAACCATTTTGAAGGTTCTTTGAATATTTCAAAGACCTTGCCCAATGTCCTCATCATGGCATAGAGAAGTGATGACAATGCCAAACTCTCTACAAATGTTTAGACTACTAAGCTAAGACCCTCTTAGAAATCATGTGCCAAGGGGCATTCTTGTGAAAGGAGAAAAACCCAGAGTGGGATTTATCTGAGGATCTAGCTGAGAAAACTATCCAATGGGAACCAACTCCCCAAAGCTCTAGGAATACAAACCCTATCTCTTCAAAAAGAGGTCTTCATTCCATAAATTCATCCATAGCTGTAGAGGTTAGAATTGCAAATCTAACAAGGAGACTGGAAGCTCTAGAATAAAAGAGTCAGTTCCAATAAACCAAATCAGCCCTAACCAAATCCCAAATCCGGGCTGCACTTACTGTCAAGCTATGAATCGTATGTTTGGAGAGTGTCCTATGTTTCATGCCCAACAAATGTTGCCCGAACACATGAAGGCCTACCCAAGGTCCCACAATAATCCCTACACTAGAACGTACAATCCCGGATGGAGAAATCACCAGAATTTCTCATGAAGCCAAAACAGCCATGAACACTAAAGGTCAAACCATCCCAACCACTTCCAACCTCCAAATTATCAACATAATTTTACCAACCAACAAATTTTTTTTAGCCAAGTGTTTGGACACATATATTGCATAATTGTTATTGCATTCTTACATTTATTCCGTTATAATTTCTACAACTCACTTGTCTTAATGTTCACATTCATGTAGGATATGATAGAAAGAAGATCAACGAATGAGATAAATTAATTATATTTGGAGATAAAGAGGAAATCAAAGTAAATTCAGTGTTCTAAATCAATTTAGACTTGGATTCAGACTAGATACATTTTAATATTTTAATCATAACTTTCGCTACTGAAACTCAAATCTGATCATTTAACATAATCCAAAAAAATACTTAAAGGGTTACATATTTTATGTTGATCATGGCTTCCAATTCCATCATTTGATAAGTTATATTTAGCAATTAACACGCCAATAAGCTGCAGATCAGAATTGAATTTACACATAAAATTTTGGATAAATCAAATCAAGTTTGGAGATAAGGAGAGGATTCAAATTTATAAATAGCTTGCTCTCCAAGTCAAGAAATATGATAAGTTCAAATTCAAATTCTGAAAATATATTTCTTGATGGCTGCACAACTTCTACTAGGAGTCTATCTAATACTTCTACTATAAATAGGGAAGTAGAGCATAAGAAAATCTCATCTCATCTCACATGAGAGGGTTGTAAAGGCTATATTGAAAGGAGAGTTGTATGTATTGTAATGCGATATTAAAGAAGATCAAGAGTTTTGTAATTGATAATTTATGAATGAAATTCATAGTTCTTCTACAAGATCGTGTCTAAGATTCCTCCACTCTTCTTTTTATTTTTGATGTGATTCTCTTCTTTTAATTGCATGTATTATTTTAAGAATTCATCAATAATCTATTGCATGTTTTCTTTTCTTTTTTCTTTTTGTTAATTCTCTTGTCTTCAACAGCGTTTGGAGGAGGAAGATGATAAGACGACGACAAGTCTTGTGCCAATTTCGGGTTCCATTTTTTTTCTCCCCTCCTCTCTTATTTTCTTCATCGCTTATTTCACTTCGCCTTCATATTGATTAGTACTCTTTTACTTTTTTTTATTTCTTTACTTCTCTTATTATTTTAACTGCTTAGGGATCTTTCGTTTTTACAACAATCATCACACCTTTCTTTAAAGGACTTCTTAAAGTAAATTAAAAGTTAGATTTAGATTTTTAAAAACTATATTTTTAGAAATAATTCTCTGTGGATTCGACCATATTCTTACCATATACAATTTTCCTAAAAAGATTTCAAAGCAAGTTTAGGATTTCATAACTTGTACGTGGTTTAAACAATGAAAGATTTCTTCATGAATTTTGAATCGCGAACAGTTTTTGGTGCCGTTGCCAGGGACCTGTAAAATTTGTGTTTTTAAAAATTAACATTTAATCTTTTTCTAATTTTTATAAAAAGATTTTTAAAATTAAAAATTAAAAAATTAATTAAGAAAATTTCAGGATTAAATCTTTAAAAAAATTTAGAATTCAAAAAAGTTCTTATTATTTTTCTTTTCCATCCCTAAGGTTTAATTTTAAAGTTGTCTTTTGCATGAACATGTGAAGAATTGCACAACAGGATGAAGCTTGCTTGCTAAAAACCGCATATAAGTTTTTTTTCCAAGCTTGAACAAATTTAAAATTAGTTAAAACTTGGCCACTAGGATTTCAAGCTCACTTAGGTGGAACTATTATAGGAATACTCTGATGGTTGCTTTCAAGCTCGCGAGAGAGAGCTTTCTTATCTAAAAATGGTGACTTAGCCATTGCGGCGATGACTGGCTTAGAGGAAGGACCGAGGGACTTTCTTGTCTAAGAAAGGGTGGCTGAAATTAGTAAGCGTCCAGCCTGGGGGGAGAACCGAATCGCTTGTTTGATGGCTTTAACAGGTCAGACCACAATCTGTCCAACTCAGTTAAGAGCTGTCTAATTGGTGATAATTTATTCTCCTGAAGATTAATGGTTAAAAATTGATCACCTTAATTAAAGTTCAAGATAAAAAAATTGTTTGGAATTGATTGGTTGAGTCATTTGTGTGTGCAACAATAAAAATATTTAAAAAATCAAAAATGAAAATATCAATTTTCATCCATCTGAAATACACCTAGAGGGGGGGGGGTGAATAGGTGTAATTGCTAATCTAATGCTCTTTTTAAATTTTACTTAAGTGAGTGATGCAACGATCTCTCAAAACACGACTAAGAGCCGAATACCCCTTGCGAGGTTCTGAACTCCTTCCTCCCAATTCCCCTTAAATGGGTTAGAGGTGCGCAATGCAACCGTGTTGTATTGAGGTGTGATCGAACAATTTCAAGTATGAAATGCGATGATGAAATGCACACAAGTAATGTATCAAGAAATATTGAAAGCAAGTAAAATAAACAAGTAAGGATAGCACAAGTAAAGGTTAGTTCACAAGCAATAAATTGGAAGTAATTGAAGCAAGAAATTAAGCAAGAGGAACGCCAAGCCAATCGCAAACAAAGTGATTTGTTTCGAGGTTCGAGCCCGTAGCTCTAGTCCCCGCCTTCACCTCCGTGAAGGGTTTCCACTATCCCCTTAGGATCCCGTACAAGTTAGGCCTCCAAAGACCTCAAGCCCGTAGCTTTACACCTTACAACGAAGCTCCACCGAAGAGCTTGTCTCCACAAGAACAAAGGTTACAACTTTGTGATCTCAACTAGACCACAACACTCTTTCTCTTTTACAAAACACTTCTTTTACAAACACTCTCACTCTTTTACAATTTCACTTATAGAAAGAATATGAGATTTTGGCTCTATGAAGTGTGGTGAGAAAAGCTTCAGTTGTAGAGTGATATTAGAGATCAAACAACAACTGAAAAACAAACTTAAAAGAATGGAAATGAAAGCTTTAAACTATTTTTCTCTTTCTCTTGAAAAACAATGAAAACTTGTATTTTTCTTGGTAAATAACTAAGGCCTATTCCCCACTATTTATAGGGAGAGAATAGGTTAAAACCCTGATTTTTCCTGCTAAAATCTTCTGCAAAAGCACCCCAACAACTCCTAAAAACTCTGTTAAAGAGAAACCCAAAAACAGTTTTTCAGAAATGCCCAAAGAGGAAAGAGCCGTTGGGCTTGTTGCAGGCTTACCGGTCGACTGCCGGTCGACCGGGTCTCTGCTGGCAAAAGAGCCGTTGAGGCTCCGGTCGACTGCCAGTCGACCGAACTCACAGAAGGAAACCCAGTTTCCTTCTATCGGTCGACCGACCCAGTCGACCGAAAGATACAGAGAGCAGACCACAAAAATCAGTCGACCGATATTTAGGGTCGGTCGACCGGCAGACATGCACAGCCTCGTGCATGTCTGGCCACAGCAGCCGGTCGACTGATATTTAGGGTCAGTCGACCGGTCTGCCTGGAAAACAGTTTTCTGGGCAGATTTTTTGAGTTAGAAAAATTTGTAAAAATTCCTTTAAAAATCTTAAGCTAAGTGTTATGCTGAAAATAGTTTATATACATGTATTTAAACAAGTTTTGAAGATATAAGGCTTTGGGTACATGTAAGTATGAACTAAGGCATAAACTTAGAAATACCATTCTCAAAAACATAGACATATTCAAGACACATGTGTGTGCAAATCCTAGAGCCAAAATTTACATATCCTATCTTTAACAAAAACTACACTTACAAGCTTCTAGGTCTTCAAGACTTCAACATGGGCAATCTTCACTTGATCTTCAATATTGCACTTTGAGCCCAATTTGACTTGTCTTGAATCCAATAGCTTGTATTAGAGTCCAAAATCTTTGTATATGAGTGAGAGTACTTCTAGTATGATAATAAACCTGAAACACACTTTAAACAACAAATGATATTAGTACAAATAACTAATATGTTTTGTAATCATCAAAATACACTAAACATGGGTTGATTGTAACCTTGGGCCAACAATCTCCCCCTTTTTGATGATGACAAAACATATGAGTTATTAAACAAATAAAAGAGGAAAAGCTTGAAAAGCTCCCCCTTAAACAATGCTATATATTTAACATGAATATGAGAAACTATGTAAGCATACAAAAATCATTTTTAAAACAAAGTCATCACCATAAATAAGAAACTCAAACATGAACCAAATATTAAAACAACTAAAAAAAACTTAGTATTTCTCCAAACTCATACATTTTTCTCCCCCTTTTTGTCATACATCAAAAAGGGTTAAAACAAAAAAAAATTTAACACATATTAAAAACCAAAACAAAACAAACTAAGATACTTTAAGTATCAATTTTACAAACATTTAATTCACCACAAATAAAAGAAAATCTTGCATAATCTAAAGGTTTTGTGAAAATATCCGCAAGTTGAAAATCGGTAGAAACAAAATCTATATCAATGTCACCTTTTTCAAAGTGATCTCTAAGAAAATGATATCTAATGTCTATATGTTTGGTTTTACTATGTTGATTAGCATTTTTGGTCATGTGAATAGCACTAGTATTATCACAATAAATTTTAACATGATCAAAATGCAAATCAAAATCGAGAAGAGTATGTTGCATCCAAAGAACTTGTGCACAACAAGCTCCGGCCGCAACATACTCCGCCTCGGCAGTTGATAGGGCTACACTATTTTGCTTTTTGGAAGACCAAGACACAAGACAATTACCTAAGAATTGGCAAGTTCCACTTGTACTCTTCCTATCTACCCTACAACCGGCATAGTCGGCATCCGAATAACTAGTCATGGTAAATTGGTTAGTTTTTGGATACCACAAACCTAAATCAATTGTGCCCTTAAGGTACCTAATTATGCGTTTTACCGCAATTAAGTGTGATTCCTTAGGACATGATTGAAAACGTGCACATAAACATACGGAAAACATTATATCCGGCCTACTAGCCGTAAGATAAAGTAAACTACCAATCATGCTACGAAATAATTTGATGTCTACTTCCTTACCTTGTTCATCCTTGTCAAGTTTTGTAGTGGTTGCCATGGGAGTCTTTGCTACTTTGGATCCTTCAAGCCCGAACCTCTTGATGAGTTCTTTGGTGTACTTGGCTTGGTTGATGAATGTCCCATCACTACGTTGCTTGATTTGAAGTCCAAGAAAGAAGTTGAGCTCCCCCATCATAGACATCTCAAATTCCCTTTTCATGCATGATTCAAAATTCTTGCAAAGAGAAACATTAGTAGATCCAAAAATAATGTCATCAACATAAATTTGAACTATGAGGATATCTTGATCTACATGTTTGGTAAATAATGTTTTATCAACTTTTCCTTTCTTAAAATCATTTGAAAGCAAAAATGAAGACAATCTTTCATACCAAGCCCTAGGGGCTTGTTTCAAACCATATAGTGCTTTATCTAATTTATAAACATAATTAGGGTGTGTAGGATCAACAAACCCGGGAGGTTGTTCAACATACACCTCCTCATCAATATAACCATTAAGAAAAGCACTCTTTACATCCATTTGAAATAACTTAAAATCTTTAAATGAGGCATATGCTAAGGTCATCCGTATGGCTTCGAGCCGTGCTACGGGTGCAAAGGTTTCTTCAAAATCAATCCCTTCGATTTGAGTGTAACCTTGGGCAACTAACCTAGCCTTGTTTCTAACTACATTACCCGATTCATCCAACTTGTTCTTAAAGATCCATTTAGTGCCAATAGTTGGTCTATCTTGGGGCCTAGGAACAAGGTGCCAAACTTGATTGCGCTCAAATTGATTGAGCTCCTCTTGCATTGCAAGCAACCAATATGAATCGGCCTCGGCCTCGAGGACATTTTTAGGTTCTATGTGTGAAATAAAAGCAAAATTACCACAAAAATCTTGAATCTTAGAGCGAGTGGTTACCCCTTTTGATACTTCACCTATGACGAGGTCCTTGGGATGATGAGGATTGAATCTCCAATCCTTTGGTAGTGGTTGAGAAGGCTCCTTTTCATTTGCTCGATGTTCATTTCCTTGAGCCTCTTCCACTTTGGCTTCACTTCCATCACCATCCTTTGGCTTGTCTCCCATGGTAGAAGCATCCTCCAAGGTCACTTTCTCCAAACCTTCATCTAAAGCATCAATTTCTACACAATTCTTAACAAACTTGTTAGATTCCTCAAATTTAACATGAATAGATTCCTCAATAGTCAAAGTTGACCTATTGAAGACTCTATAAGCCTTACTAGTATTTGAGTAACCTACAAAAATAGCCTCATATGATCTAGCATCAAATTTTCCCAAATTAATATTTGTATTTAAAACAAAGCATTTGCAACCAAACACTTTGAAATAAGAAACATTAGGTTTTCTAGAAAAATACATCTCATAAGAAGTCTTAGTAGTATTTTTACATAGGAAAACACGATTTGCAATGTAACATGAAGTATGAACGGCCTCGGCCCACAAATAATGTGGTAGACCATATTCATTTAACATAGTCCTAGCCATCTCTTGCAAAGTACGATTTTTCCGCTCAACTACTCCATTTTGTTGTGGAGTTCTAGGACAAGAAAGTTCATGTTTTATTCCATGTTCCTCACAAAAAGCGGTAAAGGGAAGGTTAATGAACTCACCTCCTCTATCACTTCTTATTTTAATTATTGAGGAGTCATTTTCCTTTTCAACTCTTTTCTTAAAGGCTTGAAAATATGAAAAGGTTTGACTTTTATGTTCAAGAAAATAAACCCAAGTAAAACGCGAAAAATCATCTACTAAAACATAAGCAAATCTACTCCCACTTAAACTTTTGGTTTGTGTAGGGCCAAATAAATCCATGTGGATTAGCTCTAATGGACGTGATGACATGATATCCTTAATTGATTTGAATGAGGACTTAGTTTGTTTCCCAAATTGACATGCGTCACAAACTCGGTCCTTTTCAAAGTTCAATGAAGGAATACCCTTCACCATTTCCTTAGAGTTAAGCCTAGAAATATGGTCAAATGAAACGTGGCCTAATCTCCTATGCCACAACCAAGAGTCGTCATCGAGGGCTTTTAAACAAGTAATATTACAAGACATATTTAACATATCAATCATGTAAACATTGCTTTCACGAAAACCGGAAAATACACAAACATTAGAAGTTCTATCAATCACTTTACAAGAAACATTATCAAAAACAACATCAAAACCTTTATCACAAAGTTGACTAACACTCAAGAGATTATGCTTGAGGCCATCAACTAAAACCACATTTTCAATTAAAGGAGAGGTGCCAAGTTTTACATTACCAATACCGACGATTTTACCCTTGGCGTCATCTCCGAAGGTGACGGTGCCACCTTCATGATATCTTGATAGGGTTGCAAAGTTGTTGATGTCCCAAGTCATGTGCCTTGAGCAACCGCTATCAAGATACCACAAACCTCTACGTCGTTGGGCTTTGGAAAGTACCTATATCATTTAAAACAATAGTTGATTTTGGTACCCAAACTTTCTTGGGTCCTTGAAAGTTAGTGTTACGAACCCAGACATTATGATGTGATGCACTTAGTCTATCATAGCAAAAATTAGCTAAGTGTCCTTTCCTTCCACAATGTGAGCATGTGTACACTTTTCTATACATGAATGCATGATGTGTATGTGTAGTAGTGTGAGCATGCTTTTGGGGTTTGCCATGTTGTTTAGGTTGTGTAGCATGAACATGAACATGGGCATGAGCATTTTTCTTTGGGGCTTGTTTCTTAGGAAACATAGCCTCAATCTTCTTTTTATCAAATTCACTACACTTTTTCAAAACAACATCTAATGAGTCTAATCTTTCCTTAAGCATGGCAATCTCATTAGAATCAATTAGTGGGGCCTTACCCTTGCAAGAAGTCTTATATTTTTCAAAATCATTTTTAGTAGTGGTCAAGGTGGAAACTAAATTATCCTTTTCTTTTGTAAGATTTACAACTTGAATACTAAGTGATTCATTATCCTTTTTCATTTTCAAATACTTTTTCTTCATGAAATCATAATTTTGAGAGAGTTCCATAAATGCTTCACTTAACTCATCCATGGATAAATCTTCATCAAGAAAAGTTGGGGGGGTTACCTTGCTTGTGCTCTCATTTGCCATGAAGCACATATTGGCGGTGTCAATCTCCTCCTCGGATTCACTTTCGTCATCCCATGTTGCTTTCATAGCCTTTTTCTTGTATGGCTTCTTGGATGAAGATGGCTTTACTTTGTCCGGACACTCCGCTACTATGTGTCCGGGCTTTTGACAATTAAAGCAAATGATCTTCCTTTCTTCCTTGCCTCCTTGCCATCTCCTTCTTCCTTGGAACTTTGCCTTGTTGTACATCCTCCGGACATTTTTGACTAGAAGTGAGAGCTCCTCGTCATCTTCTTCTTCGTCATCTTCGTCGGAGTAGGTAGCATGACTTTTGAAGGCAATGGTCTTCTTTTTGGTAGGTGCCATGTCCTCTCTTGCTTTCCTTTCCATCTCATGGGTTTTGAGGTTCCCAATGAGACCTATGAGCTCCATCTCCTCATTGTCGTTGAGTTCCTTCAAGGTTGTTGCTTTGACCTCCCATGAAGTAGGAAGAGCACGGATGATCTTCCTCACTCTTTGATCATTATTGATATCTTCACCTAAAGAAGAGAGTCCATTAGTAATCTTGGTAAATCTTGTAACCATATCATCTATGGTTTCATTTTCTTGCATGCTAAATGTTTCATATTGGGACCTAAGAAGGTCAATCTTAGCCTTCTTAACTTGTGATGTCCCTTCGTGTGTGACTATCAAATGTGACCAAATCTCATATGCGGATTTGCAATGTATAACCCTAGCAATATCATCATCATTTAGGGCTTGTAGGAGTGCATAGTGAGCTTTGGCATTGGCATCGAATTCCTTAGTCTCTATTTCGGACCAAGTGGATTCGTCACCGGGGGGTACACTAAAGGACTTAGTCACGGCTTTTGCAACTCGGCTACCTAGAGATTGCAAAAACACGGTCATCTTAACTTTCCATATGGGAAAGTTAAGTCCATCAAACTTAGGTGGGGTTTTAATTCCATCGGCCATTTTTAAATGAATGTGGATGAAATGATTAGCAAACGTGGATCTTCTCTAAGGTTGTTAAACCAAATCCTAGAGTCCAAGCTCTGATACCAATTGAAATACACCTAGAGGGGGGGGTGAATAGGTGTAATTGCTAATCTAATGCTCTTTTTAAATTTTACTTAAGTGAGTGATGCAACGATCTCTCAAAACACGACTAAGAGCCGAATACCCCTTGCGAGGTTCTGAACTCCTTCCTCCCAATTCCCCTTAAATGGGTTAGAGGTGCGCAATGCAACCGTGTTGTATTGAGGTGTGATCGAACAATTTCAAGTATGAAATGCGATGATGAAATGCGATGATGAAATGCACACAAGTAATGTATCAAGAAATATTGAAAGCAAGTAAAATAAACAAGTAAGGATAGCACAAGTAAAGGTTAGTTCACAAGCAATAAATTGGAAGTAATTGAAGCAAGAAATTAAGCAAGAGGAACGCCAAGCCAATCGCAAACAAAGTGATTTGTTTCGAGGTTCGAGCCCGTAGCTCTAGTCCCCGCCTTCACCTCCGTGAAGGGTTTCCACTATCCCCTTAGGATCCCGTACAAGTTAGGCCTCCAAAGACCTCAAGCCCGTAGCTTTACACCTTACAACGAAGCTCCACCGAAGAGCTTGTCTCCACAAGAACAAAGGTTACAACTTTGTGATCTCAACTAGACCACAACACTCTTTCTCTTTACAAAACACTTCTTTTACAAACACTCTCACTCTTTTACAACTTCACTTATAGAAAGAATATGAGATTTTGGCTCTATGAAGTGTGGTGAGAAAAGCTTCAGTTGTAGAGTGATATTAGAGATCAAACAACAACTGAAAAACAAACTTAAAAGAATGGAAATGAAAGCTTTAAACTATTTTTCTCTTTCTCTTGAAAAACAATGAAAACTTGTATTTTTCTTGGTAAATAACTAAGGCCTATTCCCCACTATTTATAGGGAGAGAATAGGTTAAAACCCTGATTTTTCCTGCTAAAATCTTCTGCAAAAGCACCCCAACAACTCCTAAAAACTCTGTTAAAGAGAAACCCAAAAACAGTTTTTCAGAAATGCCCAAAGAGGAAAGAGCCGTTGGGCTTGTTGCAGGCTTACCGGTCGACCGGGTCTCTGCTGGCAAAAGAGCCGTTGAGGCTCCGGTCGACTGCCAGTCGACCGAACTCACAGAAGGAAACCCAGTTTCCTTCTATCGGTCGACCGACCCAGTCGACCGAAAGATACAGAGAGCAGACCACAAAAATCAGTCGACCGATATTTAGGGTCGGTCGACCGGCAGACATGCACAGCCTCGTGCATGTCTGGCCACAGCAGCCGGTCGACTGATATTTAGGGTCAGTCGACCGGTCTGCCTGGAAAACAGTTTTCTGGGCAGATTTTTTGAGTTAGAAAAATTTGTAAAAATTCCTTTAAAAATCTTAAGCTAAGTGTTATGCTGAAAATAGTTTATATACATGTATTTAAACAAGTTTTGAAGATATAAGGCTTTGGGTACATGTAAGTATGAACTAAGGCATAAACTTAGAAATACCATTCTCAAAAACATAGACATATTCAAGACACATGTGTGTGCAAATCCTAGAGCCAAAATTTACATATCCTATCTTTAACAAAAACTACACTTACAAGCTTCTAGGTCTTCAAGACTTCAACATGGGCAATCTTCACTTGATCTTCAATATTGCACTTTGAGCCCAATTTGACTTGTCTTGAATCCAATAGCTTGTATTAGAGTCCAAAATCTTTGTATATGAGTGAGAGTACTTCTAGTATGATAATAAACCTGAAACACACTTTAAACAACAAATGATATTAGTACAAATAACTAATATGTTTTGTAATCATCAAAATACACTAAACATGGGTTGATTGTAACCTTGGGCCAACACCATCGCTCTCCCCTTCCATCATTTTGAAATTCTTCTCTCTCATGACCTATCCAAATCAAGTTCTTTACAACATTATCATGATAGGTCATTTCCTCACACTCATCCACCATCTTCACCTCTGGGCTTTCATGATTACAACCAACCCAATATTTTATCTCTTTCATCTCATCCTCCTATGTGATGTCATCACTGTCATGATTCATCTCATCTTTTAGAACAGTGTCCTTCAATTGGGTATTCATTAGGACTAGGTCAAAACCAATTCGACACATTTCAAGGACCTATGAACGAACCCTATCCCTCAAACTTCAATTCGGAAGGTTGAAATTGTCCTTAATATTCATGGGATCAATCATATCAATCAAATTGATCCTACACTGAACCATCACTTCCATTTTAGAGATGTGATAATAAGCATCAGGAATTGCAGAGCACATTAGAGAAGAGTTTAGAAATCATGCAACAATGTATACTTCAAAATAGTCAGAACAATCAAGAGATAATCAAGATAAGTGCTTGCATAGATATGCATTTTGATGAGATAATGACTTATCTCAATCAACATGCTTTAACGCCAAATCCAGATTAAACTCAAGAGTTCCATCAAAGCTATCAAGTGAACTAATTGGACATATCACAAAAGTCTAGACCACATGTTGACTCAAATTTTGAATCTGTGCTCACATCATTTCACCAAATTAAAGAATGTGAACAGGATGCTGAAGATATCCATGAGTTTGACTCCCTGTCTTTCCATGAGCCACCAATCGAATAATTCTTTGATGATGATTCAATATTTTTGGATAAATTAGTTAAGGATGATTTGGTAATACACACAATTTCTTTAAAACATGTTGATCATAATGTTGCATATGTGGATGATGAGCCTATGTTTCTTGAAGGATTGTTTAAGGATGAGTGTTTTGAGAAAACATGTGTTGAGGAGCTCAAGTTTAAAGTTCCCTTTGGAAAAAGAAAACTTGATTTGAGTATTTTCATTTTTGATGAGTCACATAATGATCACTCTTTTGAAAACATGATTCAAGAACCTCTAATTGACCAAAATTTTGAAGAATTGTTTGAAGATGAATTGATTTGTTTGAATGAATCAACTAGGGATGTGTTGGTCCGTTACACACCTCCTAAGGAAATTGTTGACCTAAGTGTTGAGGTGACTTTTAAGGATAAGCTCAAATTGCTAGGCAATCATAATGTGGATACTCTACTCTAATTATGTGTGTGATAATGATGAATTTGTGAGGAGAATGTGTGAGAAAAAGAGCAGAGGCGGTGGAGGAAGGTGATGAACAAGTTGGAAAGGATGAGAATAAAGATGACAAAAAGATTGACCTCTCAAATTTGTCCCTTGAAAAGAACCCATTGGAATAATGGGAAGCGAGCTAGAGGGAATAGACCTAGAAAGATTTAGGTATGGGGGAGACGTGGAGTTATACATATTTTTGTTGTACTTTCTTTTAGTTTGTGCATCTTTTTATTTTTTATTTTTTTAGCTAACCAAGTCAGTTATTGTGAGTCTTTTATATACCTCTATTACATTTTATTTTATGCATATATACAATTATCTATACATTGAGGACAATGCATGAGATAGGTGTGGGGGAGTGTATACTAACATACTAATTTAGGTTTTTACTAATATATATATATATATATATATATATATATATATATATATATATATATATATATATATATATATATATATATATATATATATATATCCTTTCTTTAAAACTTTTTGAAAAGAAAAATAATACTTTGTTGACTTATTTTTCTAGAAAATTAAGTTAATTTTAAGGAATAAGAGAATCATAATTAAGATTTTTATATTTGGTCAAAATAAGAATATTTGTTTAATTTTTAGGGCTAGGAAGAAAATTTTTAAAAATAATTTAGTTTTGATTTTTACCTTGATGAAATATGTATACTTTATACACTTACATACTTAGAGTTCAAAAACAAAGATTCTTATGCCTCAAAAAAAGAAAAAGAATATATATATTTATATATATATATAATAATCCTCTGATTAAGCTGGATTTTTGTGCCTCATAAAGCATAATTATTCACGCCTAAAAGTGATTTATATCATCAAATAAAATCCTTTTTGTGACCTTTTTTGCTTGAGGCCTAAGTTCTTAGGGTGTTTTCTTATCCAATGCGGTTTGGGAGTCACCGATCTAAGGCACGTTACATGGGCAAATTAGAAAGCCTAAGAGAGCTAATAAATATTACCACCAATATATACATAAATAAGGCATAAGAATTAGAGTTAAAGAACCCTTAGTCAAAATATTCGCAGTCACAAGATGCATATGACTTAGGGTAAAATAATAAACTAGATGAGAATACAATTTTATTTCTAATCTTGATTGATAATAAATATTTAAATAGAGACTAAGTCTAGGGATGAATGCTCGTCGTTTATGCATGGCACAACTATCTCTTCACATTGATTATAGTCAAGATTCACCTCTTCATCTAGTATCCTTTCTGCTAGGGCATATGGGGACCAGCTTATTCTTCTTTGCATGCACCCTCAAAGGGTTGCAATGACTCTTTTCTCCTCGAGATTCCTTATATTGGGTTGGAACCTCAATCCAAAGATGTTTAGCGCTCCGATAACTTATAAATTGCTTAATTCTTATAAAAACACTTCAAATATTTTATCTTCTTTTCAAAATGCATTTTCAAAAATACTAACAATTTATTTTTTTTTGATTTTGTTGGTGTAATTCACTGAAAACCCTCACGAGATAAAACTCCTCCTCTAGGGGTAACCTAGAGGTTTAACGGTTTATTGCACGTGCTAAATGCAACCGTGATTTCTACAAAAATGTGTTAGATTAGGTCAGTATAGCTTTCTTTTCTCTTTGTTTTGCTCGAGGGAGCAAAAGATAGTTGTCAGGGTGTGTTTGGACACATATATTGCATAATTGTTACAGCATTGTTACATTTATTTTGTAATAATTCTTACAACTCACTTGTCTTAACGTCCAAATTCATGTGGGATATAATAGAGATAAGATCAACGGAAGAGATGAATCAATCATATTTGAAGATAAGGAGAAAATCTAAGTAAATTTGGAGTTCTAAATCAATTTAGACTCAGATTCAAAGTGGACATATTTTAGTATTTTAATCATAACGTTCGCTACCAAAACTCAAACCTGATAATTCAAGATGATCCAGAAAGAAGACTTAAAGGGATACAATTCTTATATTGATCAATATTTCTAGTTCTATCATTTGATAAGTCATATTCAGCAATTAATAAGCTAACAAGCTGTAGATCAGAATTGAATTTTCACATAAAATTTTGGATAAATTAAATTAACTTTGGAAATAAAGGGAAGATTCAAATTAAGAAATACTTGCTTTTCAAGTCAAGAGATAAGATATTATCTTAATATCTAAATTTTAAATTCAAGTTCTGAAGATATATCTCTTGATGGTTGCACAGCTTCTATAAGGAGTCTATCCACTACTTCTAATATAAATAGAGAAGTAGAGTATTGGAAAATCTCATCTCATCTCACACGAGAGGGCTATAGTAGCTATATTTAGAGGAGAGTTGTGTACTGTAATGCGAGATTGGAGAAGATCAAGGGTTTTATAATTGATGATTTATGAATGAAATTCAGAGTTCTTCTACAAGATCGTGCACCGTTTTCAGTCTAAAATTCCTCCACTCTTCTCTTTGTTTTTGATGCGATTCTCTTCTTTTAATTGCATATTTTATTTTATGAATTCATCAATAATCTATTGCATGTTTTCTTTTCTTTTGTTTTGTTAATTCTCTTATCTTCAACAGCGTTTGGAGGAGGAAAACGACAAGGCAACGATAAGTCTTCTGCCAATTCGGGTTCCATCTTTCTTCTCCCTTCCTCTCTTATTTTCTTCATCGCTTATTTCAGTTCGCCTTTATATTTGTGAGTACTTTTTTACGTCTTTTATTTCTTTACCTCTCGTATTTTTTTTTTACTGCTTAAGAATCTTTCATTTTTAAAACAATCATCACACCTTTTTTTAAAGGACTTCTCAAACTAGATTAAAAGTTAGATTTAGATTTTTAAAGACTAAACTTTAGAAATAAGTCTCAGTGAAGTCGACCCTATTCTTTCCACTATACAATTTTTCTAAAAAAATTTCAAAGCAAGATTAGGTTTTCATAACTTGTATGTGGTTTAAACAACGATGGATTTCTTCATGAACTTCGACTCGCGAACACCAAGGTCCACAATCTTCCTCCCAAAATCCTCCAGCTGAAAAGAAATTGACCAACTTGGAAAAGATTATACCATCCTTCAAGCAAAATATGGGACAACTATCAATCAACAACAGTCAAACCATATCTAGGTTAAAAGTTCAGAGGAGTCAGCTAGCTAGTTCACTAAGTGGGAGGCCCAAGGGTACTTTACCCAGTCAGTCGTTGACAAACCCTAGCACTTCTAGTTAAGCCCATTTGGCCGAAAATCAGCAGTTGAATCAATGTAATGTGGTTCATACATTGAGGTATGGTAAACAAGTTGATAATCAAGTGTCAATACCATCAACTCCTATTCAGCACAACCCTACACAAGTATCCGCTGCTCTAGCTCCGATTCTTCCAAATATGATGAGTCTGAAAAAGACAAGTCAGCCAATAAAGTGCACAAGCCTATAGTACTATTATAAAATAGGCTTAAGAGGAACAATAAATCAAATGCACAGATGGAGAAAATACTTGAGATGTTCAATCTAGTAAAGATCAATGTGTCCCTTCTTGATGCAATCCAACAAGTCCCGTCATATGTAAAATTCCTCAAGGACATGTGCACCAAAAAGAGAAAGACTAATATACCCAAGAAAGTCTTCTTAGCCACTAACATTAGTGAGCTACTATCGGGTCTGATCTCTGTCAAGTACAAGGATCCGGGTTGTCCTACCATTACTTACACAATAGGACAAATCGAAATTAGTCGTGCACTCCTTGATTTGGAGAAAGTATCAACTTGCTTCCTTTCTTAGTATACTAGTAACTCGGGTTGGGAGAGCTTAGTCTAATCCAAGTCACCATCCAATTGCCTGACCGGTCAGTAAAAGTTTCCAAGAGATAAATTACTGATATTTTTATTCGAGTCAGTGAGTTTATCTACCCAGTAGATTTCATCATTCTTGAGACCCAATTAGTGTCCAATCCTAGGTCTCAAACTCTCATCATCTTAGGACATCCATTCCTTACTACTGCCAATGCAATCATCAATTATAGGAATGGGCCCATGAGATTACCCTTTGGAGACAGGACTAAAGAAGTCAATGTCTTCAACCTAAAAAAATAATCCTGCAATGTAGAAGATCAAAAATTTGAAGTAAACCTCATTGAGAACATGATGAGTGAGTACAGAGAGGAATTAGAGTTAGAAACTAAGTGCGAGTTTGAGTTGGAATCTGAAAATTTCAACTTTGATCATATTGTCAAGTTTGTTGTGAATTGAGCATCATGCCCTATTTCACCGAATCTGAAGCTAACAAACTTGACTCCTCCTTCCATTGAGTCTTTCCCTCTTATAGAATTAAAAGCATTGCCCAAACATCTCAAGTACTTTTACCTAGGCAAACATGAGACTCTTCTAGTCATCATCGAGTCCCATTTGACTGTTGGATAAGAAGAAAGCCTTATGTAAGTTCTTAGGAAACATAGGAAAGCCATTGGTCGACCATGTCCGACATCAAAGGATTAAGTCCAGCCATAATTCAACATCACATTTATCTCAATGAAGAAGCAACACCAAAGAGGGACTCACAGCTATAATGTAAGAGGTTGTTCGTGCCTTAATTTCGAAACTTCTAGACAATGGGATCATCTATCCCATTTTTAATTGCCATTGGGTCAATCCTGTCCACGTGGTTCTGAAGAAATCCAGATTCACCATGGTAGAAAATGAGAACAAAGAGTTAGTCCAAACTCAACTCCCCACCAAGATTCAGATTTGCATAGATTATAGAAAGTTGAATGCTACAACTCGTAAGGACCACTTCCCACTTTCCTTCATTGATCAAATACTTGAAGAGTATTACTGTTTCTCAGACGATTAATGGGGCATAATCAGATTCCCATAGCTTCAGAGGACCAAGAGAAAACCATGTTTACATGTTCATTTGGGACCATTGCCTATCACCGAATGCCTTTCAGTTTATGCAACGCCCTTACAATGTTTCAACATTGCATGTTGAGTCTGTGTTTCACTATGGTAGAACGGTTCCTAGGAATTTTCATGGATAATTTTCATCTTTGGAGATTCATTCGATCAATGTCTTCACCATCTAGAACTATCCTCTAATGTTGTGTCGAGAAAAATTTGATATTAAATTGAGAAAAATGCTACTTTATGATAAAACATGAAATTTTCCCTGGACATGAAATCTCAAGAAAAGAGATTGAAGTGGATAGAGCTAAAATAGATGTCGTAGCTAAGCTGCCTATGCCCAAATGCATGAAGGATATCTGATCCTTCTTAGGACACGCCGGTTTCTACTGTAGGTTTATCAAAGACTTCAGCAAGATTGCTAGACCCTTGGCTAATCTTTTAATTAAGGACGTGTCTTTCACTTTTGATAATAAATGTATCAATTTTTGGAAGAAGCTTAAGAAAGAGCTGATCTCTGTACCAATCATTTTTACCTCAGATTGGTCAAAGTTGTTGAGATCATGTGTGATGCTTCAGATTTTGTCATAGGCATTGTCTTAAGATAATGCATTGATAACAAGCAGTATGTGATTTACTACTCAAATAGGACTTTTAACGATGCCCAATTGAACTACACTACAATCGAGAAGGAATTCTTGGCGATAGTGTAAGAGTTAGAGAAATTTCATTCATATCTACTTGGGTCGAAAACCACCATCTTCACCAATCACTCTGCGCTTAGGTACCTCATGCTTTAGAAGGATGCCAAGGCCCGACTCATTCATTGGATCCTTCTTCTTCAAGAATTTGATCTCGAGATTCGAGACAAAAAAAGGGTATAGAAAACATTATCGTCGACCATCTCTCACGTGTCCCAAACTCTCCTTGCAATGAATTGCCTATTAATGATGACTTTCCCACTGAACAACTCTTAGTTGCCTTTAGGGAATCATAGTGAACTACTTAGTCACAACCAATCTCTATTTTATTGGTTAAAACAAGATGTTTTATAGTTTCTTATCTCAAATCCGGTATTTCTTTTAGGAGGAATCGTATCTTTTCAAGTACTGTTCTGACCAAATCATTAAAAGATATATTACCGATGAGGAAGTCAAGAGTGTTCTATTCTTGTGTCATGAACTTGCACGTGGTGGACACTTTGGTCCCCACAAGATTGATGACAAGTGCTATAAAGTGAGTTTTATTTACCCACTTCGTTCATATATGCTTTTTGAATTTTGCAAGACGTGCCCTGGATATCAAATGGTGGGTATATCTCAAAAAGTAATATGGTGCCCCTCAACCCAATTCTAGAAATAGAACTTTTCGTCATATGGGGCATTAACTTTATAGGTCCTTTCCTACCTCATTTGGGAACCAATACATCTTGGTTGCTGTGGACTATGTGTTTAAATAGATAGAAGCCATTCCTAGCAGGATTATGACAACAACGTGGTTATTAAGTTCTTGAAAGAGAATATTTTTTCGCGTTTTGAAACTCCTCGAGCCATAATTAGATATAATGGTACTCATTTCTACAATAGATCTTTTGAGGCTCTTATGCGAAAATATGCCAGAACAGATAGACTGTCCACACCTTATCATCTTCTAACCCGTGGGCAGGTAGACGTCTCTAATAGACAAATCAAACTTTTTTTTGAGAAGACTGTGAGCTAAAACCAGAAAGACTGGTCCACCAAACTGGTAGATACCTTATGGACCTATAGACCACTTCCAAAATAATTTTAGGGATGTCTCCTTATAGGTTAGTCTTTCGAAAGGCTTGCAACTTATCTGTTGAGTTAGAGCATCGGACCTTATGAGCAATCAAGCATTTAAATTTTGATCAAGATAAGACCGGTGAACTTTGGATATTGCAAATTTTTAAACTTGAAGAGTTGAGAAATGAGGCCTATGAGAATGCTAAAATCAGCAAAAATAGGGTTAAGATCTTTCATGATAAGGTTATCATAAGAAAAACTTTTGTCCCCGCATAAAAAGTCTTACTCTATAATTCTAAGCTTCATCTTTTTTTAGGGAAGTTAAAATCAAGGTGAACTGAGCCATTCATTATAAAAACTGTGTTTCTACACGGTGCTGTAGAGATCAGCAACCCCGAGAATGGGAATAACTTCAAGTTAAATGGTCAATGCTTTAAACCTTTCTTGGAATCGATGCATGTACATGAGACGGCACTGGGTCTAGTTGATCCAATGTATCAGTAACATCACCACATTTACATTTTATTTCATGCATCTGTACATTTCATTTATACATTAGGGATAATGTATGAGATAGGTATAGGGAAGGAGCACTAACATTTAACATGATAAAAAAGAAACCTTTTTAAAATAGGAAATAATATTTTGATCTATTATTGTAAAAAGTTAAGATAATCTTATGGATTAGGGGAATCATAATTAGGATTTCTTAGGGCGTGTTTGTTTCGCCGCAAAACGCCGCAAAACATAAGTCGTAAAACTTCTTTTCCATTTTTCGTTGTTTGTTTCGCTGAAAAACAAGTTGCAAAATACAACTCTTCTTTTCCCACTTGCAGTTGCTACAGTTAAATTTGTGATCATGTAAATCTCACTTTTACACTCATATTTTCTCACTTGCAGTTGCTACAGTTAATTTTGTGGTCATGTAACTCTCACTTGTAGTACACTTACAGTTCAAAACAGTTACTTGATAATCAATATATAATTTAATATTATTAAATATTTAATATTTTAAATAGTGTTTAATTTCTTATTTAATTATTTAATTATTTTTTATCTTTAATTATTTTATTGTTTTTAATATTGTTTTAATATTTAATATTTTACTATTTTAATTTAATTTTTTTATTTAATATTTTATTTAATACTTTATTATTTTATTAATACTTATTCCATTTTTATTATTTTATTTAAAGTTAATATTTTATTAATATAACAATAATATACTTTAATATAAAATTACTATATATTTAATTATTTATTTTTTAATATAAAAAATTACTTTATTAATTTCATAATATATTTTATTATTATATTAATATTTTATTATGTTAATATTGTAATAATAATTCAGTATAATAATACTATAATGATAATTTATTATTAAATTATAATTATATTTTACTTTGTTAATTTTATATTTCTATAATATTACAATAATATTATAGTAAAATTTATATTATAATAATTTTCAAGTACTTTTAATATTATAATATTATAACTGTATTTTATTATTGTTGTAAGATTTTTTAATATTTATATTTTATTAGTATTCTTAAAATTTTATTAATGTTCTTTAGATTTTCTTAAAATTTTTTATTATTTATTTAGTTAATATTTTAGTAATATTTTACTATTTATACTAATATTTTATTAATATTATTGTTATAAATAAAAAATTAAGATTATTAATTTTTTATCTCAAATTTATTAATACAATTTAATTTGCAATAGTAAATTTAATTTAATAGTATTTATAATATTTAAATCACTACTACAGTTAATTTTGTGGTCAACTTTTCCACTTACACTTTTACATTACCAACCAAACGCCGTAAAACACAATATACTTTACCATTTACACTTTCATTTTATTAACCAAACACCGTAAAACACAATATACTTTTCCATTTACACTTCACTTTATCAACCAAACACCGTAAAACACAATATATTTTCTCTGCTACAGTTCACTTTTTCCATTCTCATTTTACGACTTACGACTTGCGACATTTTGCAACGAAACAAACAGGCCCTTAATACTCAGTCAAATAAGATTATTTGTTTGATTTCTAGATTTAAGAAGAAAAATTGAAAAGTAATTTGTCATTCATTTTTACCTTGATGAAATATACGCTTTATACACTTACATACTCAGGATTCAAAACAAAGACTCTTGTGCCTTATAAAAAAGAAAAAGAGAAACAAAATGAAAAAGAGAATATATATATATAACACCAAAAATCTTTTGGTTAAGCTGGATAGTTGTACCTAATAAAGCATAATTATTTCACGTCTAAAGGTGGTTCATATCATTAATAAAATTCTTAGTTTCGTGGTCTTATTTGCTTGAGTCCTGAAGTCCTAGGGGTATTTTCTCACTCGGCGCCCTAAAACCGTCTGATTTGGGAGTCATCAACTAAAAGCTCATTACATGAGTGAATAAGAAAGCTTAATAAAACTAAGAGATAAATATCACCATAATAAAAAAATAAGGCATAAGAGTTAGAGTTGAAGAATTCCAAGCAAAAATTTCATGGTCACAAGGTGCATATGATTTAGGGTAAAATAATAGATTAAGTAAGAAATACGATTTTAATCCTTATCTTTATTGATTATAAGTATTTGAAAAGAGACTAAATTTAGGAATAAACAATTTAGTGAACTTATGACTTATAAATTACTTAAGTTTTTGCAAAATTTTGTCAAATATTTTTTCTCTCTTTTAAAAAACAATTTTCAAAGATACTAACATTTTTTTCAATTATTTTTGATTTGAGGGTGTAATCCACTGAAAATTCTTACGATACAAAACTCGTTCTCTCGGGGTAACCTATTGGTTTAATGGCTTGCTGCATATGCTCAGCGCAGTCTTGAGACTAGCGAAAGTGGCTCAATAATCTCTTAGTCTTTTGATTTTTCTCGATGGCGAGCAAAAGATAGGTGTGAGAGTGTGATTATTCATTTGTATTGCATATTTTTTATCTCATTTTCATATTTATTACGATTTAAACTCTATTATTTAACTGATTTAATGTCTAATGGTGTGCAGGTGTAAATAATGGAGAAAGAGAAGAAATTATTCAATTAAATCTAGAGTTTTAAAGATAGAATTTTCTACCTCAAGTAAATCAATGGAGATATACTTAAATCCAGAGGTTTAGAAGAAATTCTATCTAAAGAAATGAAAAATTCTTAACGAGAAAAATCTAGCGCTCTGAGATCTGGCCCAACAGCCAGACATAGGCCGCGAAATGCGATTTTTACCATGTTTTTGTTGCTTGGTTAAAGTTGTTGGGCCAGCAATTTGTTCTATCTTCTTATGTGCTCAAATACACTTCTCTTCTCCTATAAATACAGCACCACCCTGAGCAGAGAGATGTACAAAAGAGAATTAGGTTTTATACTTTATTCTTAATATTTGGATTATTGTTAGATAGTTGTTGAGCAATTGTAATCTCCATTTATTTCTCTTCCTTTTAGCTTAGTCCAAAAAAATGAGAGCGAGGATACGAGAGTTGTAATTGTAATTGAAGTGACATCAAAAAAAAAAAAATCATCTCTTGTAAATTCATCATCTAGATCTTACTAATATGTTAATGTTTGCTTTCAATTACTACTGTCTTTATTCAAATTTCACCATGAGTAGCTAAATCGGTTTTCTGGGCTCACTATTCTCTTTTTTTTTAGTCTTCTTCTTGATTGATTTATGAAAAAAAAAAACCCAATGGAATCATATGAGTGCCTAATTTAAGCCTTGCATGCTTGCAAGTGTTCTAGAAAGCACATAAGGATGGGATTGGACTTTGTCAACTTTAATTTTAAAACAATTCTTAAATTTGTTTTTATTTCATACTTGAAGAAAAAGCTTGAGAATTTAACATTAAATTTAAGAACAAGTTTAAAAAGAAGTTAGTTTTTTCAAAATTCATCTTATTACTTTTTCTTGGACGCTTTAAAGATCAAGTTTTAACTTTGGCCTATGTTCAAGTTGAGGCACTAAAACCTTCAAGAGAAGAGCACATAGTTGAGTAGTAGAATAATGAGCCCGGATCTTCCCTTCTTCTCAAAACAAACTAAAATTTTCACTTCACTCGAGATTTCTTTGAATTCATCTTTTACAAAGTCTCTTCTGATTTTCAATTTTTTCTTAAACCAACTCCGAACTAACCATATTCTCTTCCTTTCCTTTCATTTTAAAAAAAAATTAATCTGAACTTGTTTTCTCAACAAAATACGAAACATTTGCATTGCATCCTCCTTCTGGACATTACCCGTTATCCCTAGGCTACACGGTATTTTTTAATCTGATCACCACATGTTTTTTCGCTTTAACTTCTTTGGTATATTTGGCGTTTTGAAATTGCTTGGTTTTATCTGAACACTTGGCTATTACTCGCTGAAGATGGTTTCTGATGTTGTCGCCTATGCTAGGCGGTGTCACTCCTGTCAGATTCTTGGTGACTTCATCCATCAAGCACAATGCCATTTTCAGCCAACATCTTCTTCATGGCCATTTGAGATGTGGGGAATGGATGTCATTGGACCCATAAGCCCTCAAATATTCAAAAGACATTGGTTCTAACTGATTACTTCTCAAAATGAGTGGCAGTTGTTCCCCTGAAGGAAGTAAAGATGTCCAATGTGATCAAGTTCATCAAGCATCATGTGCTATACCACTCTGGCTTACCTTAGCGAATCGTCCACGATAATGGGTCCCAATTTTTCAACCAAGCTTTCCAAAAATTCTACAACAAATTCAGAATTCAGAGTGTATTCTCAACGGCATAATACCCAGTTGTCAATGGCCTTGTAGAAACCTTTAACAAGACCATTGAAAAACTTCTCAAAAAGTTCGTCTCAAAAAGTCAACGTGACTGGGATGAGAAGTTAGGCAAATACCTTTGGGCTTATCGTACAATGATGAGAACCATGATGAAGGCTACACTATTCTCCTTGGTGTATGGGTGCAAAATTGTACTTTCATTAGATATTTAGATTCCATCTCTGCGTATTGCCTTAGCAACAGAGATGACAAATGAGGATAAGTATCGACTGCGCCTCCAAGAGTTGGAAGTTGTAGATGATAAACGCTTCCAAGCTCAATAACAAATCGAGCTCTACTAAGCTCGAATTTTCAAAGCCTTCAACAAGAAAGTCAAAGAATGGATCTTTAAGAAGGACGACCTTATCTTAACTATCAGATGACCCATGGTCATGACAAATAAGACCAAAGGCAAATTCTGACTCAAATAGAAGGGACTTTTGTGGTAGAGACAGTCTACTCAAATGGATCTTACTGCCTCACAAAGCCAAATGGCAATATGCTCATGATGCCAATCAATGGCAAATTTCTGAAGAAATACTTCTCATGATCAAATTAACACCACATCTCTGATCAGTTAATTACTCTAACTAATCAGTTGGATTAAGATTTGGGATCCAAGATGTTTAGAAGAGTGCCAAAGAAGAGCTTGCTGCCTAAAAGATTGCATCGCAGTTAGCGAATGCTGAGCCGATCGAACATGAAAGTCTGTGATGTATGATGTAAACATTGAAGAATTGACAAAGGTAGAATTGTCAGTTTTATCTTTGTCACTCTTCTCTGTTATATAGACTTGCATTCAATTTTAATTTGAAAGAATAGGTTATATTTTAAAGTCGAGCATATCTAGGCAGCAGTTTTAGGCACTCTTCTTCTCAATCGGTCCTCCCAATCCACAAGGATGGCTCTTCCAGTTTGGCTTTATCATGTGCAATGTTGGCATGTCTCCAAACACCTCCTTCCCTTGATCGATCGATCAACACTCAACTTCAAGGCGGCTTCATCCAAACATTCAGATAAACAGATTGAACAAGTTTATATTATGACTTATCAATCTAAACTCATTAAAAAAGGTTTGTGATGCACTTTTGCAGAACCTTTTCACTGTTTTCATATTCATATCAAGACCTAACAATTCGGTTGAGAACCAGGATTTTAATTATGAGTGAGATGGAAGAAACCTCACAGGGAACGTTACTTTCTCGATAAATTCTCCATAGAGTTTTACAATCACTTTTTAAACCCCCAGCAAGATTTTAGAGGTCATCTGTAAAATAAAATACTGAAAGTACATCATGTGTTCTGTCAAAAATATTCACTTCAAGTGACATAAAAATCCAACATCTCCGATGGTTAAGAATAGAGAAATTTATTGGCTTTTAAGTCTAATGTGAAATCCTCAACAACTCATCACGTTGAGGTGAATAGCATGGCTAGTCCAACTCAAACGATAGTTGGTAAAAGCAAATTAAATCTATTGACAACTGAGAGTTTGCTAAAAATTCTAAGGAATTCATTCCCTCTTATTCCCACCAAAGTTCTCTTCCAATTCCCTTTCATGGAATGGTAGATCTACAAAGCAAGTTCTGTTATATTAATAGTACACTTCTGAATGTTAAACTTCAATATCCCCAGCAAATAAAACTTTACTTGTCAATTCTCTTAAATAGAATAATAGGTTTGTTAGCCCAAGGGTACACTCTCCGGTTTTAATTTTGATGATTACAAACCACATGAAGTTATTCGGTACTAATCAAGTTCAAGTGTTTCAGTATTTTTTCAGGGTTCAAGAGGACTCAAAGTGTTTCTTCCTTAAAAAGAAGGTTTTGAAGTCTCAAGTTTACTCAAGGATGGGAATCAAGTTAGGATAATTAAGATTGACATTTTGAAGAAGCCTACTTGGAGATTGCTTGAAGACATATTGAACTTATGCAAGAAAATTATTTGTTAAAGTACAATAGAATTGATGCTCAAGAAGTCACACAAAAAAATACAAGTTTTCATATTTAGCTTTCCTTTTTTTGGTATTTTACAAAGTTTGGAGTTTGATACATGTCTTATATTTTTCCAAATTTATATATCATGTTTCTATCATGTATCTCACAGCATATGTATTGCCAAAATACTTTTTAAATCAATATAAAATATATTAATATGAGTTTGATTTCAAAAATTATCTGAAAAAATGTGTTTTAGGCTTGGTCAGTCGACCGGCCGGTCGACCGAACCTCATGGTTGTTATTGGGTGACTGCATGTGCATATTGTGCACGTTTTGCCGGACGACCGATCGGTCGACTGGCAAACCAGCGGTCAACTGACTGTCACACTCATGTCTCAGTTTGGCCGATCAGGCGGGCGACTGATGCCTAATGGTTAGTTCAAAGTTTTAAATTACCGGTCGACCGGTCAGTCTACCGATGTTCTAGCAGAGCTACAGTAACGAATAGTTTTCAAAATTTGAGATTTTTTAACTTATTCTCCAACGGGTATTTTTGCCCCTTTGGACTTAATCTCCCTCCTAGTGACTGATAGACTCTTCTAATAGCATTTATCACTTGCCTATTATATAGAACATTGGAAGAGGATTAAATAATCTAGAGGTTTAGAAATATTTTTGAAAAATCAAGTTTCAGAAGAGATTTTTTAGCCTTCAAGTGCTCTCATGTTCAATTCAATTTCTGCTAGTTTTCAGCTCTTAATTTCATTCATTTCAACTGAATTTTTTCTCTCACAAGCTTCTTGAGCTTCACTCCTCATTCTATACTATAAGAAATTATAAAAGAGAGTGTTTGTGATCTTTGTGATCACCAAGAGCTTGTTAACCTCATTGGCTTTGTGCTACCTCTTGTGTTGAAAATTGAGAGTTAAAGTTCTGTACTCTGATCTTATATAGACCATTGTAGTTTCTTTGTGGAGACTTCTTTATGAAAAGATCCTTAGTGGATAGTGAAATCCTTCACGCGGTGAAGGCAGGGACGTAGAGCTTTATGCTTAAACCTAAATAAATTTTTTGTGTTTACGATTGTCTTTTCTCTTCCTCTTACTCTATTGCTATTCCTTGACTTGTGTTATTGCTTCTCTATTCATTGTTTGCTTCATACTCATCATTCTTATTTGTCGATTTCACTCATTTCAACAAGAAGGCAATTAAATATCTCAACTCCTAATCTAGAGGAATATAGAGGAGAAGTTTTAGAGCCCTCACAGGAAATCCGGTGTCACTTCTTATTTAAGTTGACCGTTTGCATCAATCATTTTAAATTTTGCATAGTTTGCCATTAGATTAGCATTACACCTATTCACCCCCCATGTGCACTTTCAATTGGTATCAGAATCTTGAACTCTAGTTTTTGATTTAACCACCTTAGAGAGATCTTTTTGCTAATCATTTCATTTGCACTATCACTTTGCTTTCTACACTAGCTTACATGGCCGAAGGTAATAAGACTCCACCCAAGTTTGATGGCTTTAACTTTTCGTATATGGAATGTTAAGATAACTGTGTTCTTACAATCCTTAGGAAGCCGGGTTGCAAAAGCGGTGACCAAACCCTTTAGTGTACCCAATGGTAATGAAGACACATGTTCTGAAATTTCTACCAAGGAATTTGATGTCAATGCAAAAGTTCACTTTGTGTTGCTTCAAGCCTTGAATGATGATAATATTGTTAGGTATAATCTACTTATGAGATTTGGTCACATTTAGTTGTCATACATGAGGGGACATCACAAGACAAGAGAGCAAAAATTGATCTCTTGCTTCCCACTATGAGAATTTTGCTATGAATGAAAATGAATTTATTGATGACATGATCACAAAGTTTACTAAAATCACAAATGGTCTTTCTTCTTTAGGTGATGCTATTGACAATGACCAAGAAGTGAGAAAGGTCATTCGCGCTCTTCCCCAATCATGGGAAGTCAAAGTCACAACATGGAAGGAGCCCAATGACAAAGAAGAGATGGAGCTCATTGATCTTATTGGCAACCTCAAGACTTATGAGACATAAAGAAAAGCAAGAGAGGAGAAGGCACCACTAAAGAAGACATCGCTAGCTTTCAAATTCACTCCTACCATTTCCGATGATGAAAATGATGACCAAGAAGGTGATGAAGATTTATCTCTTCTTGTGAAGAATGTTAGAAGGATGTACAATAAGGTTAAATTCAACAATAGAAGAAGATGGCAAGGGAAGGAGGATAAGAAGATTGTTTGCTACAATTGTCAGAAATCTGGACACATGATTGCCGATTGCCCAGAGAGCAAAAGCAAACCCTCAACCTCTAAGAAGCCTTACAAAAAGAAGGTCTTGAAAGCTACTTAGGACTCGGAGAGCGAATCTAAAGAAGAAGTGGACAAGACTAATGTGTTTTTCGTGGCTAATGAGAATAAACCCAAGACCACATCCGAATCTTGTCTTGATCAATGTGAATTATCCATGAATGAACTAGGTGAAGCTTTTAAAGAACTTTCAAACAACTATGATTTTTTTTAAAAAAAGTATTTAAAATAAAAAAAGAAAATGAACTTTTTCAAAATAAATTAGTAGTTATTTTTAAAGAAAAAGAGGTTTTGTCTTTTACTCTTGAAAAGACATAAAAGTATTTTGATGCACATAAAATCTCTTGCAAAGTAAAATTTTTCATTATTGATGAAAATGAGATTTTTTACTTTGGAGAACAAAATTAATACTTTGAGTAATATTTTGAAAAAGTGTGAGTTTGATAAAATTAGATTAGAGGCTATGTTTCTTAAGAGGCAAACTCAAAGGAAATCACACATTCCTTATGTTTCACATGCTCACATACAATATCATGCACACCATGCCACACATACTTTGCATGCTCATGCTACATATGCTCATCATGCTAACACACATCATGTATTTTTATATGTCAAGGTGTACTCATGCACCTATTGTGGCCGCAAAAGTCACATGGCCAAATTTTGTTATGATAGACTTAATGTTTTAAATAATCATGTATGAATTTGTAAGACTAACACTGTAGAACCCAAGAAAGTTTGGGCACCAAAGTCAACACTTTTATCAATTGATGTAGGTACGCACCAAGACCCCAAGACATAGGAAGCAGTGATACCTTAATAGTGGTTGCTCAAAACACATGACATAGGACATCAACAATTTTACAATGCTATCAAGGTATCATGAAGGTGGCACCATCACCTTCAGAGATGATTCAAAGGGCAAAATCACTGGTATAGTTAATATCAAAATTGGCTCATCTCCTTAATTGAGAATGTTATTTTGAGTGAAGGCCTCAAGCATAATCTCTTGAGCATTAGCCAACTTTGTGACAAAGGTTTCAAAGTTATTTTTGATGGTGATATTTTAGATAAAAAAATAAATGCTTATATTCTTTTCGATTTTTGTGAAAATAATATTTACATGATTGATATGATGAATTACATTGCAATATCACTTATTTAAATGCCTTTAATGAAGATTCTTGGTTATGGCATAGGAGACTAGGTCATATTTTGTTTGACCATCTATCCACAATTAATTCTGAGAAATTGGTGAAAGGTATTCCTCGTTTGAAGTTTAAAAAGGACCGCATTTGTGATGCGTGCCAACTTAAAAAATAAATCAAGTCCTCTTTCAAAGCAATCAAGGATATTATGACATCTAGGCCATTAGAGTTAATCCATATGTATTGTTTGGTCCAACTAAAACCAAAAGTTTTAGTGGTAACTGCTTTGTTTTTGTTCTTGTTGGTGATTTCCTAAGATATACATGAGTTTTCTTTTTAGAAACTAAAGATGAAGCTTTTTCACATTTTCATGATTTTAGAAAAAGAGTTAAAAAAAATATTGTTCAATTTTACACATAAGAAATGATAGAGGTGATGAATTCATCAACCATCCTTTTATCACCTATTGTTAAAAAATAGAATTAAACATGAGTTGTGTTGTCCTAGAACTCCACAACAGAATGGAGTCATTGAAAAGAAGAATCACACTCTTCAAGAAATGGTTAGGATAAAGATTAGTGAATACGAACTTCCTCAATATATATGGGTCGAGCCCGTAAGCACATCATGTTACATATCCAATAGAGTTTATTTTTGTAAAAATACTTTTAAAAGCCCTTTTGAAATCTATTATTTGAGAATCAAATGTTTCATATTTTAGAGTTTTTGGTTATAAATATTTTGTATTGAACACTAAGACAATTTAGGTAAATTTGATGTCAAGTCTTATGAAGCTATATTTGTTGGATATTCACAGACTAGCATTGTCTATAGAATTTTTAATAGGTCAACTTTGACTATTGAAGAGTCTATACATGTCAAGTTTGAGGAATCAAATTCTCTTGTAAAGAATATTGTAGAAATTGATTCATTAGGTGAAGACATGGAGAAAATATCATTGAAGGACTCACCTTTGTAAAGAGAAGATAAAACAAAAGATGATGAACATGGTGAAGTTCAAAAAGTTGAAGTGGAACCAACTCAACCACTTCCAAAGGATTGAAGATATGCCCCAAACCATCCCAAGGAGCTCATCATAGGTGATGTATCCAAGATGGTAACTACCCACTCCAAACTCCATGATATTTGTGGCCATTATGCATTCATTTCTCATATTGAGCTCAAGCACATCCTCGAATCCGAGGGTGGCTCATCTTGGTTGCTTGTAATTCAAAAAGAGCTCAATCAATTTGAGCATAATCAAATTTGACACCTTGTTCCTAGGCCCATGATAGGCCAACCATTGGCACTAAATAAATTTTTAAGAATAAGTTTGATGAGTCAAAAAATATTATTAGAAATAAAGCTAGGTTAACGGCCCAAGGTTACATCTAAATCGAAGGTATTAATTGAAAAAACTTTTGCACCCATAGCACAGCTTGAAGCTATACGGATGACACTTGCCTTTGCTTCTTTTAAAGATTTCAAGCTTTTCTAAATCGATGTTAAAAGTACATTTTTGAATGATTTTATTGAAGAGAAGGTGTATGTTGAACAACCCCCCTGGTTTGTTGATCCTACACATCTGGATTTTATTTTTAAACTTGATAATGCTTTATTTGGCTTAAAACAAGCTCCAAGAGTTTGGTATGAAAGACTTTCAAGTTTTCTTGTTTTAAATGATTTTGTTAAAGTCAAAATTGGCACTATCTTGTTTACAAAGTATGTAAAAAATAATATCATAATTATGCAAATATATGTTGATGATATCATTTATCTACTAATAAAAAGCTTTGTAAGAAATATTAATCATGCATGAAGAAAGAGTTTGAAATGAGTATGATGAGAGAGCACAATTACTTCCTTGGACTCCAAATCAAGCAAAAGAGCAATGAAATCATCATCAATCAAGCCAAATATACATGAGAATTTATCAAGAAGTTTAGGATTGAAGATGCAAGGATTAGCAAGACACCCATGGCCGCCACAACTAAGCTTGAAAAGGATGAACAAAATAAAATGTTGTCATTAAGCTCTATCGTAGCATGACTGATAGCTTGCTTTATTTGACAACTAGTAGGCCGAATATTATATTTAGTGTGTGTCTATATTCTATATTCCAATCTTGTTCTAAAGAGTCTCACTTAGTTACGGTAAAACACATTATTAGATATCTTAATAGTACTATTGGAATGGGCTTATGGTATCCGAAAATCGGACAATTCTCAATGACGAGTTTATTGGATGCTGACTATGCCGGTTGTAGAGTTGATAGGAAGAGCACTAATGAAATTTGTCAATTTTTAAGAAATTGTCTTGTTTCATAGTCTTTCAAGAAACAAAATTCAGTAGCCCTCTCAACTGCCGAGGCGGATATGTTGCGGCCGAAGCTTGTTGTGCTCAAGTCCTTTGGATGAAACATACTCTCCTTGATTATGATTTGTATTATAATCATATCAAAATATTTTTTGTGATAATACTAGCACCATTCATATGACCAAGAATGCAAATCAATATAGTAAGACCAAGCACGTAAAGATTCGACATCGCTTTCTTAGAGATCATTATGAGAAATGAGATATTGAAATTAATTATGTTTCTATCGATTTTCAATTAGCGGATATTTTTACTAATCCACTTGATTATAATATATTTTTATTCATTTATGGTGAGTTGAATGTTTGCATTATGGATTCTTGAAATTTTTCATTAGTGTTTCTCAAAATTGGTTTCCATGTTTTTTTACTTAGTTTTCTTCTCACATTAATACCTGTGTTTGTTTAAAAATTTGATCTCTTGTTTTACTCCTTTTTATGCATGAAAAAAGGGAGTAGTATTATAAAAAGAAGAGAAGTATTATAAAATGCTATATGTATATTAATATGTATATTAACTATGGATATTTTTATATGAAGCTTGAATGTTTTTATGAAGCTTGTAGAATTTTTTAGCATGTTTTGGTATAATAATCTTTTTATCTTATATATTCACTTATTCCATGTTGAAATGCAATGTCTTGATCTATTATTTATTGCATAATATTTGGTGGAAGGAGGCGTGGAAGGAGGATGGAATGTTTATGCATATTGATTCATCATTGACCACTTTATTAAATATGCATATGACTTAATTTTTCAATTGTATATCATTTAGTTATGATTCATTGATCTTCATAAATAAGCATAGTTTTAGGGGGAGCTTTCTAAGCTTCTTATATTTGTTTTAACTTCAATGACTCGTGTGTTTTGTCATCATAAAAAAGGAAAGATTGTTGGCCCATGGGTACACTTTCCAGTTTTTGTTTTAATGATGACAAATTACGTGAAGTTATTCGTTACTAATCAAGTTCAAGTATTTCAGTATTTTTTCAGGGTTCAAGAGGACTCAAAGTGTTTCTTTCTCAAAAGGAAGGTTTGAAAGTGTCATGTTTACTCAAGGATAGGATTCAAGTTAGGACAATCAAGATTGACATTTTGAAAAAGCCCACTTGAAGACTGCTTGAAGACATATTGAACCTATATAAGAAACTAGTTTTTAAATTACAAATATAGAATTGATGCTCAAGAAGTCACACACAAAAATACAAGTTTCAAAATATAAGTTTTCATTGCTAGGTTTCCTTTTTTCCAGTATTTTACAAAGTTTGGTGTTTGATGCATGTCTCATATTTTTTCAAATTTATATATCTTGTTTCTATCATATATCTCATAGCCTATGTATTGCCAAAATACTTTTTAAACCAATAAAAGATATATTAATATGAGTTTGATTTCAAAAATTATCTGAAAAATGTGTTTTAGGCTTGGTCGGTTGACCAGCCGGTCGACCGAACCTAGTGGTTGTTATTGGTGACTGCTTGTGCATTTTGTTCACGTTTGTCGGACGACCAACCGGTCGACCGATAAACCTAGCGGTTGACCGAACGGTCGACTGACTACACACCCATGTTTCGGTTTGGATCGGCCGACGGGCGGTTGACCGATACCTAATGGTTAGTTAAAATTTTTGAACTACTGATCGACCGATGTTCTGGCAAAGCTATAATAACGGCTTTTTCAAAATCTGAGATTTTTAACTTACTCTTCAACGGGTATTTGTGCCCGTTTTGGACTTAATCTCCCTCCTAATGACTTGATGGGCTCTTCTAAGAGTATTTATCACTTGTTGATTTAGTTTTTACCTGCACAAAAAAATACAAAATTTCAGAACTTAAGAATAGAGAGTGCAAGGTGCTCAATACTACCGCTATAGCAAGTGGCTATGCTAGTCGTGATCCACAAGGAGGGACTAGTGATGGAAGCTTTTTAGTAAGATCTCTTTACTTCAATTGAAATGGTTAAAGATCTTCTTTTAGTTCTTGAAAAGAAAAAGAAAATAAGTTACAGTTAAGTTAAGAAGAAAGTAGTAGATTGAAAAGGTGGAGAAAATAAAAAATTGATATATAAAAGAAATTGAAAAGAATGATAAAAGAGTTGGGAGATTGTGGTGTTGGTGATCTAAACTTAAAATTAAAAGAAAAGAAAGTTAAATCCTAAAAAAAAAAAACTTACTTATCTCTTTGGCGCTTGCTTATATTTGACCTGTATCGACGATGTACTTTTGCTTGAAGGCAAGCGAAGTATGATAAATAGGATCTTCCCTATTCCCGATTTGCACTACGAAATGAAAGGGGCAAGCTACACTAGCATAGGAATGGCTATCCATCACCATAAGCCATCAACGGCACTTGCAAGGGCAAGGCAACTTTGAGGCTATTTGGAGTAATTTGGATTCACAAACACAGAAGAGGGAAGCAAATGAAAACAAGAGTAAAGAAGAAAAAAACCAAGATTTGATTTAAATAATAATGAAAGAAAATACTTACTTATACCGGTGTCACCTTCAGTACAAGCTTGCTCTCATCCTCCATGAAACTCTTCTCTCCTCTCAGTTACATAAATCAAACAAACTTTACACAAAAAATAAAAATAAAAAAACTAAGTTACAAACTATAAAATAGCCTAACTTCTACTCTCTTATTCGTCCTTCCCTCTGGTCTCTGAAAAACCCTGTATTTATAGGTAAAACCCAATGGGGAGGAGTGTACAAAGATAGGGGAGCAAACGCTCCCCCAACAAGACTAACAAAGCCGCGGAAACGTGACTTTGGTTGCATTTCCCGGCCATCGTGTGGCCAGGTGGCCACACCTGGTTGGAGGCACTCCCTTGCTTGGTGATTCACTTTTATCTCTTGCTGGTTTTCCCATTCAGCTCTAAGATTTGATGAAACTGCCTTTGATCTTTGGCTTTAACTGATTGATTTGGGAATATTTATTTTAACTGATTTTCAACTTCTCTGATTTCTCATGATCTGCCCTAATTTTTTGATTTCAAATTAATTCTGAATTAAATCAGAATTTTGATGGGCTTTTGGGCTCGTTTCTCTTTCCTTTCCATTAGCAATGGTCCTGCATATAAATTTGACTAATTAGGATTATAAGCAGAGTTTATTATATAATAAGTTTGAGAATGTGACAATGATGTGCAATATATGTGATCGATCACACCCCCACACTTTTCTTTTGCTCGTCCTCAATTAAAACAATAAAACTAAACCAAAGATTATTAGACCACTTTCGCAGGTCACACGATTTCACTGAGCATGTGGAACAAGGCGTTAACCCTCAAGGTTTTTCCTAGAGGACGAGTTTTATCTCGTGAGAGTTTTCAGTAGATTGCACCCACAAAATCCATAAAGGAAGAAAAAAATGTTAGCATTTTGAAAATACATTTTGAAAGAGAAAAATATTTTAAATATTATTTTAAGAATTAAGTAATCTATAAGTTATATGAAAACTGAAATTTTCATTCCTAAACTTAGTCTCTATTCAAAAATTTGTTACAATCAAACTAAGGAGTCAAATTGCACTTCTCATCTAGTTTATCACTTTATCCTAAGTTAATGCACCTTCGTGATCGTGAATTTTGACTAGGGTTCTTTAACTCTAATTCTTATGCCTTTATTTATTTATTTATTTTTATTTTGGCGGTATTATTCCTTAGTTCTATTAGGCTTTCTAATCTGCCCATGTAACAAGCTTTAATTGGTGACTCTCAAATCAAACGGTCTTAGGACACCAGGTGAGAAGACACCCTAAGGACTTAAGGATTCAAGCAAATAAGGCCACAAAACTAAGTATTTTATTATATGAACAGCCTTTAGGCATGAATACTTATGCTTTATGAGGCACAAATACCCAGCTTAATCAGAGAATATATATATATTTCTTTTTTTAATAAAATAAGTCATAAGACTCTTTGTTTTTGAATTCTAAGTGTGTAAGTGTATAAAGCATGCATATATTATCAAGATAAAGATCAAGACTAAATTACTCTCACAAATTTTCTTCCTAACCTTAGAAATCAAATAAACAATCTTATTTTGACCAAGTATAAGAAATCCTAATTACGATTCTCCTATTCCTTAAAATTAACTTAATTTCTTACAAAAAATATGTCAAAATATTGTTTCTATTTTCAAAAAGATTTTAAAAGTAAATTTTTTATAATAAAATGGAAAATCTAGGTAATGTTAGAACCAAAAATTTGATTAAAAATGAAAGAGCAAAGAGAATTACCGTCTAGCTTTGAGCTAACAGGTCGTGTCCATGAGGAGGAATGCGATAGAAACTTTTTGATGAATTGTTAAATAACAAAATGGTGTTGGTATTTTTCTTTTTTTTTTAATTGAAAAAGAGAATGGAGAGAAGGGAAGTGATTTAAAGAAAAATTTAAAACTTGAAAAAGGCTTTAGAGAAGATGATTTTTAGAAAATGATTTTAGAGTGATTTGGTTGTGATTTAAATTATGAAGAATATCTGGGCTGATTAATTTTCTACTTAACTACTTACTTATCTCAAGAACATTTTGGTGCATCACTTTTATCATAGGCAAAAATTTTTAGTTTCTTTTAATGTCTAAGTAAAACAAATAAGATGGTTTTGGTTTAAATCTTAAGGCCTTTCTTAAAGCATCATTAAAAGGAGAATGTTAAACAATCAAGCGTGAAGAAGCAAGTATGGAATAAAATAATTTAAAGATACTTGTGCTTTGAAAGTTCAAGTTTAAAAGGAAAGCATCCCATGAGCTTTCAAGAACAAAGTTTAACTCAGGCATTATTATGATTCAAGAGAGTTGCTTTCATAAAAATCAATCAAGAAAAAAGAGGCAGAAAAGATTAAATAGTGAGCCCAGAAGATGGTTTAGTTGCTCATGATAAAAAGAAAACAAATAAGAGAATGAAAATAAACATAGATATACCAAATTGAGTCGAGTTGAATAAGCAAGTTGAATCTCCTATAATTGTCACATCAAGGATGAATTACACACTCAATTCTACTCTTCTCTCTTTGCTGGTCTAAACTGAAAAGTAAAGATGAGATACAGCTTCTCAGAACTATCAAGCAATACTCCTAAAATCTTAAAAATGAACAAGAATTTTAATCCTAGTCTTCGCTATTCTCTTCTCTATAGAATACAGTATTTATAGGGAAAAAACAAACAGAGGAGGGCGTACGAAGATAAAGGGAGCAAACGCTCCCCCAACAACTCTAAACAAGCCACGGAAACGCGGCCAAAGCAAACACTCCCCCAACAACTCTAAACAAGCCACAGAAACACAGCTTTGGCCGCATTTCTGCAGCCATGGTGTGTCTGGTGGCCACATCTGGTTGTTAGCACGCCCTCGCTTGATGATTCCCCTTTATCTTCTGCTGGTTTTTCTGCTCTACGATTTGATGAAACTGCCTTTAATCATTGGCTTTAACAGATTGATTTGGGAAGATTTATTTTAACCAGTTTTCAACTTCTCTGATTTGCCATGATTTGCCCTGATTTTCTGATTTCAAATTAATTCTGAATTAAATCAGAATTTTGATGGGCTTTTGGGCTCGTTCTCTTTCCTTTCCTTTAGCAATGGGCCTGCATATAAATTAGACAATAATTAAGATTAAAAGCAGAGTTTATTAAATAATAAGAATGTGACAATGAATGTGCAATATATGTGACCGACCACACCTCCATACTTATCTTTTGCTCGTCCTCGAGAAAAATAATAAAACTAATCCTAATCAATTATTAGACCACTTTCGCAGGTCACTCGATTGCATTGAGCATGTACAATAAGCCGTTAACCTCTAGGTTATCCCTAGAGGACGAGTTTTATCTTGTGAGGGTTTTTAGTAGATTGCACCCACAAAATCTATAAAGAAAGAGAAAAATGTTAGAATTTTCGAAAAGCATTTTGAAAAGAGAGAAAATAATTGAGGTATCGTTATAAGAGAGTTCAAGTAATCTATAAGTTATAAGAAAATCGAACTTTTCATTCCTAAACTTAGTCTTTATTCAAAAACATGTCATCAATCAAAGTAAGGAGTTAAATTATATTTCTCATCTAGTCTATTACTTTACCCTAAGTCATATGCACCTTCGTGGCCGTGAAGTTTGACTAAGGGTTCTTTAATATTAACTCTTATGCCTTATTTATATTTATTTATATATCTATTTTTTTCTTTTTTAATAATAAAAGGGAAAACCTTGGTTATATTAGAATCCTTCCGCACACCTATCTCATGCATTGCCCTCAATATATGAATTAATGCATAGATGCATGAAGAAAAAGAAAGGGAAGAAAAATATTATCTTAAGGTGGTGGTTCTGGTAGTGGTCTGATTGGTCTACGAAATACGGCCTAATCTAATTTGAGTGGAGTTCGGAGGATCCCACCAGAAACCTCTCTAATATAATCCACTATAATGATTTATATAAAAAATATTTTTATTAAGAATTTTACCCCATCTAATTTTCAAATTTTTGAACTAATTTTAGTGTCATTATTATCAACACCTCTGTCCCAAAATGGAGTATGAAAAGATGAAATGATTGATTTGGAATCAGGAAGGGCATGAATTACAATCGACTCAGGAAAATGGCTGAAGTCAAGTAAAGGTTCAGGAGTCAAAATTTGTTCAGGAAGTGGGTCCAGATCAAGAAGTTGAAACTCAAGTCCACATTCATTTCCCCACAATGGAATGTGACTTTTTAAGGATGGTGATTCAAGTTCAAAAATGACAGGTACGGGAATCAAACTGACTCTAAAATTTTACTCAAATCAGGTAGCAAAACAGGAGACAATATTGATTCAGAAATTTGAACTGGATCACAAATTTGAGACTCAAGGTCACATTTCTCATTGAGTTCAATTTCGAAAAAAATGAGAACTTGCCAATCTGTCAATAGGAGTTTTAAAAGTATGAAATTGATCAAGTTCAATATGATAATCATAAAAGATTGGTGATTCAATTTCCGACTGATAGGCACAGGATCAGATGTGAACTCTGGAGAAAGATTGAAATCAGGTGAAGACACCGGAATCATTATTGAATCAGGAAGTAGAATTGAATTACCAAGTTGAGATTCAGGGTTATATTCATTCTCAAGTTTAATTTCAGGAAAGGCATAACTTACCAAAATGTCAATGTGATTTTAAAATTTGGAGTTTGGGCAAGTTCAAATGAGTGTGCTGAAATAGAATCTTGTTTTCCAAAACAACATGATTCTTTGGTTTTAACAGAATGGTTGATGACATCAGGAATGGTCAAAAGGTGAGAATGGAGAGTTTTGACTATTATATCTATGTCATGATTATGAGTGATTTGAGCCTCAGTCATGACTTCAAGCAGTTTTTCATAGTCGATTGGTTCATCATTTTGTTGCAATTGGACTTGAAAAGATGAAGTTTTATTTAAAAATTATGAAAAAATCGTGAGCCCATCAGATTTTGTGATTGTTTCTCAGACTCACGCATACTCATTTCCAAGATTGATGGTTTTCTATTTTGAACTGGTGGAACTGAGTATGAATCTTGGAAATATTGTTGAATTAGGGAGGCCTGGAATTTTCGTTCAGCCTCCTGCATGGCTTCTATACTCTTTTCTAACTCGAATTTTTCTTCAATGGGTTGGTCAAGAAAAAGAGTATAGAAAGCAAAATCGGGAAATGAATATTGTGAAAATTGTGGACAAGATGGTAAGGAGGACAAGTTGGTTGAAAATTGGACACGGGGGAGGTGAATCCCTATTCTGTGAGGAGTTAAAATTATTTTGAAAGTTATGGTTATAAGATTGAGGGCATGGGTTGTATTGATTCGGATAAGACCAACCTGGTGTATTTGGTTGGTTCATATTGTAAAAAATCTGGTTGGAATTATCCGAATCAAATGGGGTGTAATATGCATTACCATTAAAATTGAAAAAATTGTTGTTATAAGCCATATCACACGAGAAATGTCAAACACAAACAAAAAACAAACAAATAAGCAAACTGTTTGCTCGGAAATTGAGGGTATGCGTAAATCTTTTATTTAATTGTAAAGAAAATTACAACAGATCAATAATTCGGTTACAAGAGAGGGGAGATATTCAAGCTCAAATCTCCCCTTTGTTTAATGTCGGGTTCTTGATGTGGCAATGGAAAGTGAATCTTGTTTTTCGTTGACCGGGTGAACGTCAGGACCTCTTAGGAATCCTCTCTTTGGATGGTGGATGAAGTAACACAGCTTCTTTCTAACAAGAATCTCAAAGAGACTGTAGGCAAAAATAAACTTGTATGCAGCAAGTTGTTAGAAGGGTTGAACTCTCTCTTTCTTTTAGCTAGGGACTTGGTCTTTCTACGACTTATAGCCGAAGTTCTTCTGACCAAAGATTTTCCGCCCCCAGATTTTTTCGACCCCTCTTCCATAGCAAACTGTGCTATTTATAGAGGTTTCAGGGGGTAAAAGTGTCCCCTAAAAATGCTCCATTATAAGGTTAATTCCCTCATTACGTGGGCAGTAATTGACCCAATAATGAGGGCAGTTATAACTGAGACGCGGGATTTGGGCCTCGCATTTTGCCATTGAGGTGATGCTTGAGAAACGCGAGCTTCATATTCTGCGTCAAGCTTCACGTGAGACGTGGGCTTTGAACTCTGCGTTTTGGTACTGCAGTAATGCTGAGATGCGGCTTTCATGCTCCGCGTTTTGGTCATTGCAGTGATGTTGAGACGCGGGTTTCAACCCTCGCGTCTTAGTGCTGCGCTGGTGGCGATGATTAGCATTGCGTCTAGAGTTTGGATTCTGTTTTTTGATGACTTGTCTTCAGTGATTTTTAGACAGCCTACAGAATTCCCTCCAAAGTTTTCGATATTCCGCAGTTGACTGGGATGGATTTCGAAATACTTTGGACTCTAGTTGAATTCATACTTCTCATGATTAGACTGACAATCATTTGCGATACTCTGAGCTTGATCTTGTCTGGAGTATGGTCTTCATGAGTATACTCTAAAACCCTTTGAAGCCACCAGAGATGATCGTGGTGAGTGTCTAGATACGTAGTCCAGATCTCCTCAGTGCTCTGAGCTGGTTGTTGGTGTACTATTGAACTAGGGGTAAATAGTCGTCTGCTTATGCCAATGTACCATTGAACTGATTTGCAAAAATAAAAACTGAATGCAAGTCTTGTAGACGCATGGGTCATGTTGCTTTAAAGACGCAATCCTCGCTCGGAGTGGAGACGCATCTATTAATTTGCTAAAGAAACGCAGCCTCTAGAGGGACGCGATATTTGAAGTGAAGACGCAGCTCTAGTCTTACTGAAGAGACGCGACCTTTAAAAGGATGCGGTTTTTGAAGTGAAGACGCAGCTCTTACCCTGTTGACTAGACGCAACTCTAGTCTTGCTGAAGAGATGCAACCTTTGGAGTGACGCGGTTTTTGTTAAACGCGAGTCCCGCATTTTGGGCACGTTGCCACGTGTTCGGCGGAGTTGAGGGGACATCCTTCCTTTAACGCGCGAAATTTGTGTCGCATTTAAGACGCATGCCATTCATCGGGCGGAGATTAGGCCTCGAGACATGCGCCGCGTATCTCTGTGGATCACTGTGCCTATAAAAGACAACAGACTTTCAAGAGTCATCATTAGACTCATTCTTCTTCGCTGAACTTTTTGTCAAGGGTTAAGAGAAGCTTAAAACTTTTTCCATTTTCATCATCTTCAACACCGATTTCACGATTGCAATGCACCGAAAGCCAAGTATATTGCTTCGTCCTCGAGTGTTGCTGCCTCTGAGACTCAATGGGCGATTCTTCCGCGTAGGAGGCCCCATTTCAGGTAGTAAGACCATCTAATCTGGTTTTCATCATTGAAAGGGCTTAAAGAGTTCTCTTAACTCTTAGGTCTCTTTTGAATGTGAACTGCCAACGCGAGGCTCATGCTCGTGTTTGATTTTCAGACGCAGCTCTTGAATTGGCAGGCAAGATGCGGGTTTGACGACCTCTACGTTTTTGCTTCATCAACTTGAGTCCGTATCTGTTTGTTGAACGCGGGCCTCGTTGAGCCATGCGTTTTGAGCTCAATACTAAGAATTTTTTAAGTATAGGAGGTTTAGACGCGGACTTCATGTGATCCTTGCGTTTTTAAAGCCAAGCGCAGGTTTTACTGAGTCTCGCGTCTGAGTCCGATACTTAGAAATTTTTTAAGTTATGGATTTTGAAATGCGGGCTTCATGAAAGCCTCGCATTTTTGAGTCTAGACGCGGATTTTGCTGATTTTCACGTCTGGATTCATTCTTGCGTTTGAATTTCAAACATCTAGCCATTTTCTTTCAGATTCCTGACTAAGTGTTGTCTTCATTGCAGTGTGAGACTCTTCTAACTTGTCTAAGAAATGACCTTCATGATTCAGAAGACTGCTCATGTGACTACTGATAAGTCAAAGGAGCGAAAGGAGAGGATATCTAAGGCCAGTATGGTGACCCTTTGGGAGATTATCTCTGATGGGCTATTCGACATAGATTCCCACATTCTTTTAAGGAAGCCTATTTTCCTCTTTGGTGACGCCATTGACGAGGATGATAGGATTCTGCATGACGGAAATTATAAGTGGCTCCGTCAGATAGGGGACAGGAGGTTCTTTCTTCCAATATGGAGAGGATGTATTCCTAGTCCTATCTTCAACATATGTCCGTTCATCGTACGATGGATCGGGATCTTTCCCGGCTTATCTCCGGCGTCTCTCTGGGCAGATTAAGTGTCAAAGAAGTATACTCTGCTGGCCATAGGAAAGTTGTCTTCGGTTTATTTTCTGGGTTAGTCAGGCCTGAGTATCCGAAAGGAGAAACCCCTCAGCTTGCTACCACCTTCATCAATCAGTTCTTGAAAGTTAGGGGTGATTTTCCCATCGATTTTCGCCCGCTCTGATGGATTAATTCTACCGACAAATCATGGTGGGGTAGAATGGTCAGATTTGTTCTTGTTGAGATCGAGGCTCTGCTGCAATAGGTAGGATTATATCATTCGGTGAGGGCTGTACAGTATGGCCTCCCGTAGAGTTCCCATAATTTTTATGGCGTCCTGGAGCAATATAATCCTCTGACGGGCAAATTTTTTACCCCAGCCAGAGAGATGGGGCTTGCTCTTCATGAGCTATATGAAATCTCGGGGCTAGTTATGGGAGATGTCCCTTATGAATGCAGAAATACAGGTTAGTAGTTCACCCAGATTACCACTAGAATGTAGAGAATCTGAGGGCTTCTGGTTCTTCTTTCTTGAGCAGAGTCCAGGGCCACTTATATGTCCACTGTAACAAAATTTGCTTGTTGTTAAACATGTACACCAAGAACAAAGAAGAAAGTTAACCAAAAATGTAAATCTAAAAAGAGAATAACTTACTGTCCCTTCCCGGTAATGGCGCAAAAATTTGATTGAGTTTTTACCTGCACACAAAAATACAGAATTTCAGAACTTAAGAATAGAGAGTGCAAGGTGCTCAATACTACCGCTATAGCAAGTGGCTATGCGGGTCATGATCCATAAGGAGGGACTAGAAGTATTTTAGTAAAATCTCTTTAGTTCAATTGAAATGGTTAAAGATCTTTTTTCAGTTCTTGAAAAGAAAAACAAAAATAGGTTACAATTAAGTTAAGAAGAAAGTAGTAAATTGAGAAGGTGGAGAAAATAGAAAATTGATATATACAAAAAAATTGAAAAGAGTGATAAAAGAGTTGGGAGATTGTGGTGTTGGTGATCTAAACTAAAAGTTAAAAAAAAAGAAAGTTAAATCCTAAAGAAAACTTGCTTACCTCTTTGGCCTTGCTTACCTTTGACCCGTATCGATGATGTACCTTTACTTGAAGGCGATCGAAGTATGACAAATAGGATCTTTTCCATTCCTGATTTACACTACGAAATGAAAGGGGCAAGCTACACTAGCATAGGAATGACTATCTATCACCATAAGCCATCAATGATATTTGCAAGGGCAAGGAAACTTTGAGACTATCAGAGTCATTTGGATTCACAAATACAGAAGAGGAAAGCAAATGAAAACAAGAGTAAAGAAAAAAAAAAGAAACCTTGATCTGATTCAAATAACAATGAAAGAAAAGACTTACTTATACCGGTGTCACCTTCAGTGCAAGCTGCTCTCATTCCTCCACTAAACTCTCCTTTCCTCTCAGTTACATAAATTAAACAAAATTTACATAAAAGAAAATAAAAAACCTAAGTTATAAACTATAACTTCTACTCTTTGCTTCGTCCTTCCCTCTGGTCTCTGAAAAACTCTGTATTTATAGGCAAAACCCAACGGGGAGGAGTGTACGAAAAAAGGGGGAGCAAATGCTCCCCCAACAAGACTAACCGAGCCATAAAAAAGCGGCTTTGTCCGCGTTTCCATGGCCATGGTGCGGCCAGGTGACCACACCTGGTTGGAGGCACTCCCTCGCTTGGTGATTCGCTTTTATTTCTTACTGGTTTTCTCGTTTCAGCTCTTGGATTTGATGAAACTGCCTTTGATCTTTGGCTTTAACTGATTGATTTGGGAAGATTTGTTTTAACCGGTTTTTAACTTCTCTAATTTGCCATGTTCTGTCCTAATTTTTTGATTTTGAATTAATTCTAAATTAAATCAGAATTTTGATGGGCTTTTAGGCTCGTTTCTCTTTCCTTTCCTTTAGTAATGGGCCTACATATAAATTAGACAATAATTAGGATTAAAACGGAGTTTATTATTTGATAAGTTTGAGAATGTGACAATGAATGTGTAATATATGTGACCGGTCACTTGCCTATATATATAGCGCATTGGAAGAGGATTAAATAATCTAGAGTTTTGGAAATATTTTTGGAAAAATCAAGTTTATTCAAAAGAGAACATTTCTACCTTTCAAGTTTTAAGTGCTCTCATTTTCAAATCAATTTTTTCTAGTTTTCCACTCTTAAATTCATTCATTTCAACTGAATTTTTAACTCCTAACCTAAATGAATATAGAGGCGAAGTTCTAGAGCCCTTTACGGGGAATCGGCTTCTCTTCTTCTTTTGAGTTGACCGTTTGCATCTTTCATTTTAAATTCTGCATAGTTTGCCATTACATTAGCATTACACCTATTCATCCCCTCTAGGTGTGCTTTTAAGGTCCACTAAACTTACTCAAATCGCAAAACAAACCCCAGTCAAGTTAACATCACACCTCTGACCAAAATTGCCTGACTTGAAAAACAAATCACTGTTGAGTTAATATCATACCTTTGACAGTAAATCTTCTTGATTTCCTCAACAAAAATGAGATTATATCTTCAGTGCAAAGTTAACAGTCACCTCTAGCATGCATCACTGTTAAGTTAACATTACACCTATTTTTCTCGATTTTCTCAATGAAAATGAGATTATCTTCAGTGCTAAGTTAATCGACACCTCTAGAATGCAAATAACTCCTTGTGACGTTAAACATCACACTCCTCACAGTAAATTGCTCTCCTATTTAACTTCCCCCAGTGAAATTACAAAATTTTGATTGTTAAGTTAGCTGTCACCTCTGGCAATCAAAATCAATCGCTTTTGTTTGTTTGATTTTCAACTCAAAAGAGTACATATTAGATTTGAAAAGCAAAACAATCACTTTTATTAAAATTAAAAAAATGGAAGTGATACAATACTCTCTCTCTCTGTTATTCAAAAAAAGAATAGAGATAAATAAGTGTTACAAAAGAGAAAAGAAAAAAGTTATTCCCACACAGTAAAGGATGTTATTCTCACACAGTAAAGGACTCAATTTGTTCTTTCTACTTGGCAATGTCCCTCTAGCAAGCCTCTTCAGCCGCAGCCATCGCCTGATCCCGAAGCTCATCATCGATCAGCAGTCTTCTGGCGGAATGTTGGGCCCAAAGAGTCTTTAACCCGAAAGATCAGATAGTCAGCTCCTGTTGCACTTGGCTCCTAGCAGTCTCGAGCTTCTTCATCTTCTTTTACTTCTGCACCAATACTTGCTCATTATCTTGGATCAAGGCTTGTGCCTTGGCAATAATTTCTCGAACACTGGCAATGACGTCCTCTAGGCTTTTGCTTTAAGCTCTGAATTCCAAAGATTGGTTAATAGAGTTTGATAGCTGACCCGGATGTTGTCCAGATGACGGGGCTCTTCAGCTATCTCCTTCTCAGCCTCTTCATGAAGACGTTCTTGATCAGCGCAGAATTTTCCTAGTACCAATTGAGCAGTAGCGACCAAGTTGGACCCTCTAGGTTCCGCAGGTGTCTTGAGTAAGACCCCAGTTGCTCCACTCGTTCCTGGTACACCTTGGCTCGTTCGCAACCACCCATCTTCTTGATGTTCTCGATGTGGTTCTAGAGCAGTGACTAGATGAACTCAAAAGAGCTTCTCCTAGAAAGTACCAACTAAGTGCAGTACTCCAGCATAGACAAGAATTGGTTAATCACTTAAGTGATCAGATCTTCCAAAACATATACTGCTAGAGCAAAGTTGGCTAGAGCACTTGATGACCCGATCTCTACAATAGTGACAATGGTACCCTATGAAGATGGAGGTGGTGCGCTCGCCTTTCCTAAAAATACTGGTACAAGTTGGACTATTAGTTGCTTCATCTCCAAAGTCAACATTAGAGCTTCAAATGTTGAAGTGATAGTAGGAGCATGGTAGCAACTTTGAGGTGGGTTGTGCCTCAAGAGCTTCATCTGCTGGAGTGTTCACAGAGCTGTCTCCCACGCCTGTGCTCACAATAGGTTCAGTTGTTTGAGCCAGTGTGAAAATAAAAACTAAAGAGAGAGAAGAAGACGAAAACATAAAAAAAAAAGACAGTGTAGTGGTTTTGAAAACAATTTCAAAAATAAAGTAAAAAGTAAAGAAAACTTATGGCTATTAACTACTAATTGATCCCACTAATCATGCTAACCTCTGAGAGTGATAGTTGCCTCACATGAATCCTTAGCAATCACTAGGCTTGGCTTCAAGAGATTTTCAAAGCATAGTCCATAAGATTTCTCTCCACATCCAAACTTGATTAACAAGGTGCAAGTTTCAGTTAATCCATCAAAACTACAAGACAACAAGTATGAATTGAAGTAAACATTGCAAGTTAGCTTGTTAGTAAGTTAGGAGATAGAACCCATCATCATGAGCCATCAATAACTCTTATAAGAACAAGACCTTATAGATGCTATTAGATTCATGTGGGTTATCAATCAAGTTAGTAGTTAGATCACCATAAGAGAAAACTAGCTAAGCATCTAGGAAGAAATCAAAGAAGAAACAATAAAGAGAAATGTGAAAAAATTTTATATATTGTCACACTCTATTACAAATAACTCTCTTTTCTCCTATGAATCACTCTCTAGTCTAATTCTAAAATTAAAGAAGAAAATACAAAGAAAAGAAAAAGAAAAAGAAAGAAAATCCTATATTACGCTAAAGAGAAGAAAACCATAGAATCTGCTTTCCTCTCCACATTCTAGTCTTCTAAAGGGGTATTTATAGGCAAAATGGACTTCTAAAACAAGAGACGATGCCATGCATTGAAAATCGGGAGCTCTCTTCCTGAGTTTGCCATGAAAACATGATAAAAGTCGCGTTTCCTCTTAAGATCAGGGAGAGAGTCCCTGATCTTTTGGCATCTGTATATACTTTATTTTTCACTTCGAAAGGCTTCTGTATATACTTTATTTGTGTAATTCGAATCTGTATTTCTCCCGATACAGCTTTAATTGGGATCCAATGTATTCTTCTAGACTTATCTTGGTCTCCAAGAAATCTTGATTAATTACCCAAAAATGGATTTAATTAGGTTCCTATTCCAACTTTTGTCCCTACCCTTTGCAATCAGCATATAAGAGACCAAAAACAGGTAAATAACAGTGTTTTATTCAAAAATCGAGTAGGAAAATATGATATTTAAGTGCAAAATTGATGACTAATCAGTATCTACTGCAGTCACTGCTTTAGTGTTAGTCACAATTTCAAGAACAATAATTGCAAAAACAAAGTTCTTATATCTCACCGGGTTGGGGAGATGGAGACAAAAATTCTTCTTGGAAGTCTCCAGGCAGAGCTGACCTTTTCACCATGTCTTTCGCGCTTGTGAAAGTTTCTCCAGTGCCGATCATGGAAACTTCTGAACCTGTGGGATGTGACAGTTCCTCAATTATCTTAATGATATCAAGGGAGGCCTCCTTCCCAGTAGTAGCAGCAGCTTCTAAAAATGTCATCAAAAAGACATTAAGACTGTGTCTATATGATGAATAAAAAGAGATAATAATGAAGTGAAGAGTTTACATTCTATAGCAACGGTCTCCGCAGGAGGCAATATTGTCTCTGGTGGAGAGGTAATCTCCCTCTCCTCAATAGTCAAGTGAGAAAACTTGCTGGTGTCCGGAGGAGCAGGCTCATCACCGAGGTCCCAATCATCTCCCAAGTAATCTACCTCTTCATTAGATGGAGAAGGTGAAATTTCACTTACAGGGGGTCTAGTCCCTATGAACTTATTAGTAGGATTTATCTTCAAAAACCCTGTGGATGGCACCATCACACTTCGGGAACCCAGCTGCAAGTCCTTCGGGTCAGATCTTTCCTTTTCACCGATTGATGATGTAAAGGGGGCAGCTTCAGGCTGGGCAGGAGTATCTTTCGACTGAAACGCAGTCGCAGTCCCTGGATCCCCTATAGGTCCTTTAGTCTCCTCCTCAGTAAAGAAAGTTTCTTTCTTGCCTATCACCATAGGACCCCTGGTGCGTCGACTCTTAGGTTGCAAATTGGCACTCGAGTCTTCTTCCTCTCCTTCGGTATCTTTGCCCACTAAAAAGACTGGTTTAAGGTCTGCCTTTGGCCTAAGAGTTTCCCTCAGATGAGTTTCAGCCTCGAATCCTCTGTGTGCCTTCTTATGGCTTGAACCAGCTACAGTAGAAGAATACTGAGCATGCTTTGATACAGTTTGGCGTGATTATCTTGCAAGATGCTCCTCAGTGGTCTCATCACCACGCTCCGGGACATAAGCCTCACTTTGGCTTCAAAGAACTCATTCATACCCTTCAAGTGAGTGTTCTTAGAGTCTTTATGGGCATAATAAAGAGGCTTGATCCCCTTTATACATGAGTTGTGAAAAGTCACCTAGAGGGGGGGTGAATAGGTGACAATGCTAATCTATGAACTAAATGCGAAATTTAAAAACTTAATGCAAATTACACTCAAGTGCTATCAACAAGTGATGCACACAATCAAGCCAAGCAAATATGAATGAGCACTGTAAATAAATGCAAGGCACAAAGTAAAGAGAGAATAGAGAGAGAGCCAATGGATCAAGCGCAAACACAAAGATATGTTATCGAGGTTCGAGCACCCAGCTCTACATCCCCGCCTTCGACACACGAAGGATTTCCACTAGCTCGTCCACTTAGGACCCTTTACAAGGAGTACCCAACTCCTCTCTTTACAACCTCCTCCCTGAGGCAAATTTTCAAACCAATACAATAAACTCCCAATCACCAACCGATACAAGGATCACCTCTCAACTAGAGGGATACAACCCAAAGCACAAAGCTAAAAAAAGATTGGGTTACAACTTGGTGGTCAACACAACCACAAACAATCTCTTTTCCCACACAAATATCCTATAGATATAGATAGTAGTTTTTAGCTCAAGTGTGGAGAAAACCAAGGGATATGAAACCAGCAACTCAAAGAAAAACCTTTGGGAAACAAATGAAATCAAGATATAGAAGTTCAAACAAAAGCTTTTCCCAAAATCCCTTTTCTTTGGTTTTTCAAACCCTAATAAAAAACACAAAAGATTGTTCACTTTGAATCCAAAAACCTATTTTTTTTCTTGCAGCAAAAACACCAGAGAGATAGAAAATTTTAGCCCAAAAATTCTTAGAGAAAAACTCTCTCAAATGGGGTATTTATAGGCAATTTAGAAAACTAGCCGTTTACAGAATATTTGCCAGATTTACCCTGCCGGTCGACCGGCCCGGTCGACCGCCCAACGGTCAAATTCTGAACCGTTGTGGCTACCGGTCGACCGCCTCGGTCGACCGAGAATTCCTGAGAGCCAACAGCTCTCCGTCGGTCGACCGCTTCGGTCGACCGGATACAGAGTCAGCCAGCGTGCACGTATCCGGGCACGTCGGTCGACCGGAACGGTCGACTGGCTTCTTTGGTGCGGTCGACCGTACCAGTCGACCGGCCAAGCCTGGCAGACAAAAATCAGGTCTGAAATCTGGGGAAAAAATATTATAATAAATCCCACAAAATCTCTAAAATTCCATAAAAATAGTTTTATCATTTTATATTGGAATACAAACTTGTGTTAAAAATCCTAACACAAATTTCAAACATATTTGACTATTTTTGTGTCATAGAAATTTTGCCAAAAACCAAAAACCGTATTTTCTAAAACCTTGTATTTTGAATAGAAAATACACATTGTCTAAAACTTATCCATGATACAAAAATATGATATTTAAACACTTCGAAGCATATTGTATATGAATAGAAATTCAATATGCAAGAAACATATATATCATGATTTTTGTCTTTAAGTCCAAAAATATGTTTTGTTGTAAATACCAAAACATAAAACACATGGAATAGATTATCAAACAAAGTTTGTCTAAACAATTGAAGCATGCATGTATATAGAACAAATCAAATATACATAAACCATGTAAACTTGTTTTGATAAAAAATCTATTCATGAAAACCAAGATCGGTTAAACCTAAAACCGAAAATCAAAACATGAAAGGTGTGTGTGTTCTGAACTTGAGCTTATCATACTATTCTAATCTTTACAATTAGGATCTAAATCCAAACTAAAACTATGGATACCTAAGTCTTCTTGTAGAGCGCAATCTCCAAGCTAGAGCGCAATCTCCAAGTCGGCTCGATCCAAAAACTCTTGATTCACTGAGCAAGTGCAATGTATGATCTTTGATGCGCGGGCTCTTGAATCAACATGTGCAAGCTTCCAATTCATCTTGTTGAAGCTAAACACCAACTAATATCTTGATTAATAATCTGAAACTAAAATCACAAGATAATTAGTACACATAACTACATGAGTTAATCATCATCAAAACTAGAGTGAAAGGCCTTTGGGCCAACAATCTCCCCCTTTTGATGATGACAAAACTCATGGAGTTATATATGCATGGATTAAAGTAAAGCTTCAAAGAAGCTCCCCCTTAACTCATGCATAGGAATAAACAAACAATAAGATGCATATAAACAAGGTTCTTGACATAAACTGAATATGCATATGAAACATGCTATTGATTCCAATAAAACAAAAACAACTAAATTATCTTGACATAAAATGAATATGCATATGAAACATGCTATTGATTCCAATTAAAACAAAAACAACTAAATTACCAAAACATGCTCTTGATACCAATGGATACTAATAAAAACAAAACTCATAATGCTCTTGATACCAATACCAATGGAGATGAAATGAACATAAAACTGAAAACTCATGCATATCAACTCCAATAAATCTTCTCCCCTTTTTGTCAATCATCAACAAAGGGGTAAAAACAAAAAGATATGAATTCTTCTCCCCCTAAATATATGAAACAACGAATAAACAAACTACTTCAAGGGGTGAAACCAAAAATGATACCAATTTAAAAAAAATGTCAAAGAAGTGCATTATGATATCAATAGAAAGTGATCATAAAAACATTTAAGAAATGCCTACCAATTACCAATTGAAAGTAAGAGGGGTATTGAAAACAAATATGATCCCAATTGAAATTAAAACATATTGAAAATAAAACACATGATACCAATTAAAAATCAATAATCATTCTTAAATCAATTTTTTTTTCTCATAAAGTTAGGGAGTGGGAAACAAAACCAAAGGTAAACTAAATACCAATTGAAAAATTGAAATGTGAGTTTTCTCCCCCTTTATGAAATACCAACTAAACATATGCTTAAGCTAGAAATAATATACCAATTGAAGACTAAGTCAATTGAAATAATGTTAGAGCTCAAGCTTAGCATAAGCAAGATAATGATAATGCTTGTATAAAGAAACCAATTGAAAATTAAATCAATTGAAAATGATGGTCATTAAAAAAAAATCAAGCTTATCATAAGCAAAATTTATGCATATATCTTGAAGCACAAATAAATCATCTATATATGTATGTAAGAAATAGATACCAATTGTAAATTGATACTATATGAAGTGTATGCATACATATATATAAAACAAAACATATATGAGTATACAAAAGGATGTCAAGATTAGATACCAATTGAAAGAATTCAATGATACCAATTGAAACAACAATAAGATCAAGTGTATATCTCATATTCACTACCACCCAATCATGTGCAAGTTTAAAATGATTTTCATTATAAAGCATACATGAACATGATCTCCCATCCAACCACCCTTTGAAGGTAGGGGTTTTCAAAAAAAAAGATTTGAAAGTGTAGTTTGTTTGAAAATCTCTACCAAAAGTGAAGAACACAAACTAGTTTTGGAAAATCTAGAAAAACTAGAACGAGATCCTTCAAATAGGGAAATGAAAACAAAATAGTTTTTCATGAAATACATGTAAATCACATGGCACTAAACACTCAAAGTTCATAAAGCCCATATCATAGTCTCATGAAAACAAATCATGAGTAAACAATAAAGTGAGTGAACAAGTGTTATGTGACACATATACAAACCAACGCATACATACATATCCTAAACATGATGAGTCCATAAAGTATATGCATGAATGCACGTGGCTCAAGGATGTATATGTATAGTCAATAGTTTGGACTAGATAGACATATACATGAAGTTAAAACACATGATCATACAATCATATCCAAAAATGGGAATACAAGTTAGAATGCATGAATCATCAAAACTAGACTATACTAGCACATCTAATGGGTACAAATAGGCATCCAAGCACAAACATATATAAAGGTTTATTTGTGGCCCATCCTATGTACAAGTATAACTCCTAGTTTTCATGAAAACTAACATCTAAGCATATATTCAAATCATAAAGCATAAAACAAGTCATAAATCAACAATTATTCTAAAAATGATCCTTATGTAAATTCATATACTATAAGAATCAAGATATACATAATATCAAAACAATTGTGAAAACACAAAATATGGAATCATATAAACAATGGTGATCACAAATTGCAATACATGTATAGCAATGAACATACTAATCAACACATGAATCATTAAAACACGAAATCATAGAATCATGAATATCATATGATCATTGTGCATATGCATGTACATTAGATCTAAAGCATACATGTTAGTTTAAACAAGGTGAGACACTAAATGTAGATTCCAAATGAAGCATGGGTGCTCAAGTAGCTAAACATGTACAACTTTAATATAATGGCACAAGCATAATGGACAATAAAACACAACATGCTATAATGAAAAGCATGTAAACACTAAATGGAGTAAGGGATTGTTACCAAAACCAAAGGGGCAACTCTCCATGTCTCCAAAACACGATGGTCCTCCCACCAAATCTCCTTGAGAGTGAAGCATCCAAATGGTTCTCCTTTTAGCTTAGAATGCATCCACCTCAAGGCACCAATACCCTCACGTGACGCGAGAGCCTCCACCTACATCAAACATCAAAGAGGTGGATCTTGGTACCCATTTCTTTGTGGGTCCACGAGGGTTAGTATCTTTTCTAACCCAAACATAATTAGTTGCTAAATTTTCATGATAAATGATCATAACAAAATCTAGCAAGGTGGCCTTTTCGACCACAATGTGTACATGTGTACATGTGAGCATACATATGATGGTGGTGATCATGAAAAGCATGTGTATGCCTAGATGGGTGTGCATGCAAGGTTGGAACTTGTTTCTTGCGAACCAAGGTTTCCAATCGTGTGTGATTCATGGCACAATGGCTCAAAGTGGAGCCCAAACAATCAACACTTTTCTTCAAATTGTTTATATCATTTTCTATGCTAGAAGACAAAGTGGAACATGCTATAGGAGTGCTAGAACATGAAGCAACATTAGCATGGCAAACATCAATCTCTTTTTGCAAAGATTTATTTTTAATCATAACCAAATCCAATTCTCTAGTAATTGAATCAATATCATTTTTCAAAGTAAGATTTTCTTTAAAAGTAAAATCCAATTTTGAAGATAAGATCTCATTGTGCTTTACAACATCATCACAATCATTTTTGTTTTTCAAAAATTCATTTTCCTTTAAAGCAAGTTCAAGTTGAGATTTAAGTGAGTCACATTCACTTGCAATCTCTTCCTTCTCTTGCAAAACCAATTCAAAATTAGAGCATAAATCCTTTAATTTATTTTTCAAAACAAGATTATCATCTTTCAACAAATCATGTTCTTCTAACAAATTCTCAAGCTTTTGAACAAGTTCCATATTCAAAGTTTGAACTTCAAAACAACCATGGCAATAGGAACTAGAGCTATCATCAATATGAGAATCCGATTGTACCTCAAGGGAGTTCTTCCCTTGGACCATGAAGCATTTATCTTTGGACATGTCTCTCTTGGATCTCCTCAAATTGTTGATGATCCTTGGAAGCTCGGGAGACGTTAAGATGCTCCAAACTGCAAAAGCCAAATCATAGCGATCAAAAATAGGTAAAAGATGTTCATTTAGAGATGCTAGAAGTATCCTAAGGGCTAATGCATTGGCCTTCTTATGCTTGCTACTATTAGGGAGGGATTCTATAGTGATGGCTTGATAAACTAAATGTCCTAGTCCTTTTAGATGTCTAATCATGTCAACCTTCCAAGAGTCAAATCTAAAATTGTCAAACATAGGAGGGCTAGCCATGAGTGCAAACTAGTATGAGTGCAAATGAAAATGCAAATGAAGATTAGCTAACCAAGATCACTCCTAGGTGGTTAAACCTAAATATCAGGAGCACTAGCTCTGATACCAATTGAAAAGTCACCTAGAGGGGGGTGAATAGGTGGCAATGCTAATCTATGAACTAAATGCGGAATTTAAAACTTAATGCAAATTACACTCAAGTGCTATCAACAAGTGATGCACACAATCAAGCCAAGCAAATATGAATGAGCAATGTAAATAAATGCAAGGCACAAAGTAAAGAGAGAATAGAGAGAGAGCCAATGGATCAAGCGCAAACACAAAGATATGTTATCGAGGTTCGAGCACCCAGCTCTACATCCCCGCCTTCGACACACGAAGGATTTCCACTAGCTCGTCCACTTAGGACCCTTTACAAGGAGTACCCAACTCCTCTCTTTACAACCTCCTCCCTGAGGCAAATTTTCAAACCAATACAACAAACTCCCAATCACCAACCGATACAAGGATCACCTCTCAACTAGAGGGATACAACCCAAAGCACAAAGCTAAAAAAGATTGGGTTACAACTTGGTGGTCAACACAACCACAAACAATCTCTTTTCCCACACAAATATCCTATAGATATAGATAGTAGTTTTTAGCTCAAGTGTGGAGAAAACCAAGGGATATGAAACCAGCAACTCAAAGAAAAACCTTTGGGAAACAAATGAAATCAAGATATAGAAGTTCAAACAAAAGCTTTTCCCAAAATCCCTTTTCTTTTGTTTTTCAAACCCTAATCAAAAACACAAAAGATTGTTCACTTTGAATCCAAAAACCTATTTTTTTTTCTTGCAGCAAAAACACCAGAGAGATAGAAAATTTTAGCCCAAAAATTCTTAGAGAAAAACTCTCTCAAATGGGGTATTTATAGGCAATTTAGAAAACTAGCCGTTTACAGAATATTTGCCAGATTTACCCTGCCGGTCGACCGGCCCGGTCGACCGCCCAACGGTCAAATTCTGAACCGTTGTGGCTACCGGTCGACTGCCTCGGTCGACCGAGAATTCCTGAGAGCCAACAGCTCTCCGTCGGTCGACCGCTTCGGTCGACCGGATACAGAGTCAGCCAGCGTGCACGTATCCGTGCACGTCGGTCGACCGGAACGGTCGACTGGCTTCTTTGGTGCGATCGACCGTACCAGTCGACCGGCCAAGCCTGGCAGACAAAAATCAGGTCTGAAATCTGGGGAAAAAATATTATAATAAATCCCACAAAATCTCTAAAATTCCATAAAAAATAGTTTTATCATTTTATATTGGAATACAAACTTGTGTTAAAAATCCTAACACAAATTTCAAACATATTTGACTATTTTTGTGTCATAGAAATTTTGCCAAAAACCAAAAACCGTATTTTCTAAAACCTTGTATTTTGAATAGAAAATACACATTGTCTAAAACTTATCCATGATACAAAAATATGATATTTAAACACTTTGAAGCATATTGTATATGAATAGAAATTCAATATGCAAGAAACATATATATCATGATTTTTGTCATTAAGTCCAAAAATATGTTTTGTTGTAAATACCAAAACATAAAACACATGGAATAGATTATCAAACAAAGTTTGTCTAAACAATTGAAGCATGCATGTATATAGAACAAATCAAATATACATAAACCATGTAAACTTGTTTTGATAAAAAATCTATTCATGAAAACCAAGATCGGTTAAACCTAAAACCGAAAATCAAAACATGAAAGGTGTGTGTGTTGTGAACTTGAGCTTATCATACTATTCTAATATTTACAATTAGGATCTAAACCCAAACTAAAACTATGGATACCTAAGTCTTCTTGTAGAGCGCAATCTCCAAGCTAGAGCGCAATCTCCAAGTCGGCTCGATCCAAAAACTCTTGATTCACCGAGCAAGTGCAATGTATGATCTTTGATGCGCGGGCTCTTGAATCAACATGTGCAAGCTTCCAATTCATCTTGTTGAAGCTAAACACCAACTAATATCTTGATTAATAATCTGAAACTAAAATCACAAGATAATTAGTACACATAACTACATGAGTTAATCATCATCAAAACTAGAGTGAAAGGCCTTTGGGCCAACAAGTTGTTGATCGCGTAACCCAGCACTGTGCCTGTAATAACATACCAAGTGCAGAAGCTGAGAGTGGCGTAGGAGTTTAGCATCCTCTGTGGAAGGCTTAATATTGCACCCGGACCTCCAAGCACGTTGAAGTACCGTGCTTGTGCCCCTTCATACATGTTGCCATTGAAACGAAGGTTGGTATTTGAATTTCTGATATAGAGTTTATCATATCCAAATTAGCAGGCAAATTGGATTTGCATATAGGGCTCGATCGTATAGACGTCCCCTAATGGAATACCAGGTACCCAGGTCGAATGTTGATAAGCCAACAAAATACTCTAGTGGAAAGGTCAGTGAACCCATCTGGAGTGGCACAGTCAAGGAATCGCTCTCCGTAGGATGCTCCTGGGAAGTCTGAAAAGCATCTAACTTTCTGGTAATTCACACTATTCTGAATAGTCCTTCAGATTATGTACATATAAGAGCTTAGCCAGCTAAAGCATTTCAACTTCAGCATAAATGGCATGAAGTCTTTTGATGCCTGCACTACCATCATCAAAGATGGGCAGTGCATAACGTACTATGCCACCAAGTAGGTGTATGGTAGTTCAACTGTAGGGTTGGGTATCTTCAATTGGTGCTTACTATTCTTGTCAACAATGATATTGCCCTCTACATCCTCAAGACCTTTCACATGATAGAAACTCTTGATCAGCAGCCGTAGCCCACTCTGGAGACATCCCGCCATCACCGGGAGCATGCTAAGTGCTCAGCCATACATCAGGGGAACGGCTTGGTAGACCACCTCAGTGATGATAGCGTCATGAAGTAGCATTGGCATGACACACCTTTTTAACCAAAGCATCAGGAACCCCACAGGTAGAGCCCTATCTGATATAGGGATCCTAGCTTGATGATGAAAGCTCCTAAAGACCACATTTGGCTTGAACTTATCCTTATTTGATTCAGTGATATACGAACATGCTGATGCGTTGATTCTTTCCTCGTTCTCTGCATCTGTGCTGGGAGCTAAATGAGACACCGGGCCAATTTTGGCCCCCAAACCCTAGAATAAATAGCTTGCTCAAGACATCTGTTTTACTCCTCCAGCCTTCAATCTAGTGGTCTGGGAACAGATGTGAAAGTGACAGAGTACTTCCTAATAGGTCTCATACACCAAGGGGGCATCCTTCTTCATCAAGTGTAGTTTCTCTGTGCCAAAAATGTACTCTTCATATGGAATATCCCCCATCGTTAGGCCGAAAACTTCATACATCTCATGCAGTGCAAATCTCATCTTCCCGACCGGGGTGAAGAAAGTACAAATCTCCAAATTATAATGCTCCAGCATAGTATAAAAGTGGTAGTTGTTACGGGGAATGCCATATTGAATAGCCTTGACTGCGGTGTACAAACTAGAATGCACCAGCACTTCTTTTAGCTCCTTAAGGACAAAGCTCACCATCCTCGACCGCTACTGCTTCTTTGAATGGATCCTCAGAAATCACCTTCTAGGAAGTTACTCCTTGTGGCCATGAATTAGTTAATGTAAGTACTAGCCTGTTTGTGAGTCTCGCTTGTGGGATACTCTGACCTCAACAAGCCCGATTGCAGTCCAACTACATCCCTGCTATGGCCAACTCGGAATAATGTATGGTTAGAGATCTTCCTCATAGCAATGCCCGACTGTTCCTTAGTTAACTACCAGTCCATCTACTGGTGAAGAGACAGGGATTGCAGGTACGATAATGGAAACATCCTCTCCATGTTGGGAAGGAAGAAACATCAATTTTTGATCTAATGAAGCCACTTGTAATTGCCATCGTACAAATCTTTCTCATCCTCGTCAATAGAGTCCCCGAAGAAGAAATCTAACTTCCTTAGCAGCGTACATGCATCGAACTCAGCCTTCCATCTAAGAGGAGTTCCCTAAAGTCAATGAACTGGCCTGGCTCAATTTGGACTGACGCTCTGGTTCTTCTCGGGAAACGCTGGTGCCATCTTCTGAAGACTGAAGATGACATTTGGATCTTGCCCACCCATGTGCCCGAAGTGATGCTTTTTGAAAAAAGGATCAAAGAGTACCTTACTACAATGAAGAAAAACATAAAATTAGAATTTTGGATCAGTGAAAAATACTAAATGTTGAAGCTCAAACATGGGTCTTAACACATGAGACTCGCGTCCAAAGAGTTGAAACGCGAGGCTCAAGCGAGGTCCACGTATGAGCTTCAAACTTGAAACTTAGAATTTCTTTCAGTGTTGGAACTCAAATGTGTCTCTCCAAATGCGAAGCTCATCAGACCCGCATTTTGTTCATGATGCGAGAGTCGCGTTGACAAAACAAAACGTGAGTCTCATCGAACTCGTGTTCTATTCATCAATGTTAAAGTCGCGTTCACAAGTCGAACACTAGCAAATGAGCTTCTTATTGACTGTTCAATTTTAAAAAAAGTTTAAAAGATAGAGTCTTTTCGAGTTCCATGGCAAAAGTCATTTTTTTATCTAAAATGGGGGCTTTCTGAGGAGGATAACCACCTATTGTGGTTGAGACAATGGCGGCGCTTGATGAAGAAGCATGTCGTTTCCCCTTTGGAGCCATTTTATTGCTGAAATCTTTGAAAAATATTGAAAAAGCTCAAAACTTTTATGGGTTCTGAGAAGCTTTGAAAAGCTTTAGAAACTCAAACATGAGTTTAAATTAACAAGACGGTCAAGTGAAATGACCCTAGTCGCCAAAATTTGATTGAGGTTGACCTGCACACAAAATACGAGATTATAGTGTTGGCCCAATGGCCTTCCACTCTAGTTTTGATGATGATCAACTCATGTAGTTATGTTTACTAATAATCTTGTGTTGTTTAAGTTTTAAATCATTAACCAAGATATTAGTTGGTGATTAGCTTCAACAAGAGGTGTTTGGAAGCTTATCATGTTGATTCCGGTGCCAAAGCTTATAGATCATACCTTTACACTTGGAGGATCTCGCGTTTGGGATCGAGTCTACTTGAAGATGGAAGATCGATAAGAAGACTTAGGTATCCTATTTTAGATAGAGTTTTTAGATCCATTTGTAAAGCTTAGTTTAGTTGATATGCTCAAGTGCACACAACACACAAGTTTCATGATTTGGTTTTTGGTTTTCATGAATAATAGATCAAAAAAGTTTACTTTATACCTATGTATATTAGATATGTTCTAGATATACATACATGCTTTAACTTGGTAAACAAACTTATTTTGACTATCCTATTCATGTTTTGGAAAAATCTAGTTTGAGAAAGAAAAATACAAGTGTTGATTCTTGATTGTTGTTAAGAAACAAAAATAAATTTCATATGCTTGATATTTGAGTAGAAATGTTTATCACATGTTTAATATCAATGCAATATGTAAAACAAGTTTTATGGAAGTTTTGTAAAAGATAAAAATATTTTTAAAATAAGTTTTTATCAGATTTCTGTTCCAGGCTTCAACCAAGTCGACTTGGTCCCTGACTAGTCGACTAGGTCAGAAGTCGGTCGACCAGGCCGGTCGACCGACGTGCACAAACCTGTGCACGTTTCTGGCACAGTGGACGGTCGACCGTTCTGGTCGACCGGAGCAGTGAAGCTGCTCTCTGGTTTTCTGGGTCGACCGGGCCGGTCGACCGCAGAAGAGAGCTTTGCTCTCTGTTTTGGTTGGGTCGACCGGGCCGGTCGACCGCAGTTGCCCAACGGTCATATTTCTGACCGTTGGCGGTCGACCGGGCCGGTCGACCGGGCCGGTTGACCGGCAGTCTGTCAGACTGCCAACTCAGCCTAACGGCTAGTTTTTCCTAGGGGCTATATATACCCCATTTCTCCATTGTTTTGGCTAAGATTTTTAGAGCTAAAAATTCCAGACTTTCTCTAGTGTTTAAAAGAGTTTTTAAAAGTGTTTTTTAAGCCAAAAAGATTTCATCTTATTTGTTTTTGGGTTTTGAAAAATCAAAGAAAGCTAGGGTTTTGGGAGATTGTTTTGTTTTTCATTTTCTATCATTTACAAGTGATTTCCCAAGTAGTTTTTCTTTGTTGCTGGTTTCCAAAAACACCTTGTTTCCACACTTGAGCTATCACCTATCCTAATCTATTTAGGATCTTGTTTTTGTGGAAAAGAAAAGAGAAAAAGAAAGAAAGATTGTGTTTGTGGTCTTTGTAACCACTTATTGTAAACCCTCCTTACTTTTGTGAATCCCTCTTCAGTAGAGGTGATCGGAGGTATTGGTTTGGATCCCTCTTTGGTAGAGGTGATTGTGTTTGTTGTGAGCCTCTTCGGTAGAGGTTGTTGTTGTTATTGTTTGTTGTTAGCTACGGGCCGTATCCCTCTTCGGTAGAGGTGGATTGTGGTTGTATAGCCTCGGTGGCTTTGTAAAGGTTGAGAGAGGAGTTTGGTACTCCTATAGTGGATTGGGAAATCCTACACGGTGGTGTAGGCGGGGATGTAGAGTTGGGTACTCGAACCTCGAAACAAATCTTTGTGTTAGCGTTTGATCCAATTTCTCTCAACTCTACTCTCTTTACTTTGTGCAAGCATCATTTCATTCAAGCATCATTCTTTCATTGCATACATATCTTATATATTGCTTGTGTTGCCTTGCATCTTTTATATTGCAATTCATTCTCATATGCTTGGCTTGATTGTGTGTATTTCATATTGCTTGGATTGCTTGTGTGTGTGTGCCTAACTTATACTCATCCAACAAGAGCGTCACATAGCACCTCAACCCATTTCATCAAGGGGAGTTAGTCCAGATCCTCGCAAGGGGAATTCGGCTACACCTGTTGTATTGTATTAGTTTGTGCATAATTTGCATTAGCTTCCGTCATTAGCGCACTTAGTTTTACAATTAGTTTTAGATTAGCACTAACACCTATTCACCCCCCCTCTAGGTGTTTTTTCAATTGGTATCAGAGCTAGTGCTCCTGATACTTGGGCTTAACATCCTAGGAGTGAGATCCATTTGCTTGCTAATCTACATTTGCATTTGATTGTTTGCACACTCATATTGTTTGCCATGGACTTCATGACCCCACCTAGTTTTGACCCTTCCAACATTGATGTTTGGAAGTATAGGATGTCCATGTACCTAAAGACCCTAGGTTTGCATGTTTTCCTTGCAGCCACCAAGAGATGTTATCTTGGTGATTGCAATCATATAGGGGCCAATGCACAAGCCCTAGAGGCCATTAGAAGCACTCTTCCTAAAGATTATCTCATATGTGTTTCTAACTTTGATTCCGCCTTCGCAGTGTGGAACAAATTGACAACCACCACCACCTCCGAGCTTCAAGAACAAATCCAACAAGAAGAGGAGACTAGTGGAGAATCCGATTCTCAATGCTTCATGGTCCAAGGGAATGACTCCCTTGAGGTACAATCGGAAACTCTATCAGATAGTGATGATTACTCTAGTTCTTCTAATGATCATATTGATGCTTATGCTTTAAATGAAGAACTATCTATTGTTTGTGAAAAATTAATTGAGAAGTATAAAATTTTGAAAAAGAAAAGTCTAAAAATTGAAAAAGAAAATAAATGTTTACATTCTAGACTTGACATTGTTTTGCAAGAGAAGGTTGAGGTTTCTAATGAAAGGGATTCATTAAAATCTCAATTAGACTTTGCTATAAAAGAAAATGATTTTTTGAAAAATAAAAATGATTGCCATGCTATTTTAAAGAAGAATGAAAACTTGTCTTCTAAAGTAGATTTTGTTTTAAAAGAAAATATTGCTTTGAAAAATAAAATTATTTCTATTTCAAATGATTTGGATGCTTGTTTAAAGAAAAATGAAGTTTTGCAACATAAGATAGATGCACATGTTTGCCATGCTAGTGTAGCCTCTTCATCTAGTCTACCTAATGCATGTACCTCTTCTTCTAGGATTAATGTTGATATTTGTATGTTAAAGAAGAGAGTAGATTGTTTGGGCTCCACTATGAGCCAATGTGCCTTGAACCACACACGCTTGGAAACCTTGGTTCGTATGAAACAAGTTCCAACTTTTATGCATGCACACCCTCCACGGCATACACATGCTCCACACGGACACCATCAACACATGTATGCTCATGTGTACACATGTACACATTGTGGCCGAAAAGGCCATCTTGCTAAATTTTGTTATGATAGATTAAATGTTTCAAATTTAGCAAAGAAATTTGTTTGGGTTAGGGAAGGGACTAACCCCCATGGACCCAACAAGATGTGGGTACCAAAGACCACCCCTCCTATTATTTTTGATGTAGGTGTGGGCTCTCACATGACGTGAGAGTGATGACACCTTGGAGTGGATGCGTTCCGGACTTAAAGGAAATCAATTGGATGCATCACTTTCAAGGGAAGATTTGGTGGAGATGACCACCATGTTTTGGAGACAAGGAGAGTTGCCTTCTAGGTTTTGGTAACAATTCTTAACTCCTTATTATTCTTTACATGCTTTCATATTTATGTTTTATAGCATGTTTTCATTGTCTATGGATTAGTATGTAAATGCCATGATTATTAGATCCTTGACATACATATATAGTATTTGAGACACACATGCTTGTATGAACCCATTCTTAGTGTTCTCACTTTTGTTTAAGCTATAATGTACATCATGAATCTAATACATGTGAATTTACATAGTAATCATGTTTTAGTTTTATCATGATGACTTTTAGATTTGTTTTGATGCTTCATGTTTTGAATATATGTTTAAGTGTTAGTTTTCATTAAGACTAGTTATATACTTGTACATAGAATGGGCTACAAATAAATCTATATATGTTGAGCTTGAATGCTTATTTGAACCCATTAGATGTGCTAGTATAGTCTAGTTTTGATGATTCATACATCTTATACTTGTATTCTCATTTTGAATGTGTTTTATGATTGTGTATTTCACTTCATGTATATGTTTGTATTGCCAAACTTTAAGATATACATGTATACCCCTTGAGTCATTTGCCTTTCATGCAAATTTATATATATGGACTCATATGTGTTTAGGGATATGTATGAATACTTATTGTGATTGACAATTTATACATATACCTTGAAATGAAAATTGTTGTTATGAAAATTTATCTTTTCATGTTTTCATGATTGTCATGTTTATTGTGTCAATATTTAACTTCATGTATATGTCCATCTTATCCAAACTATTGACTATACATGAGTATCCTTTTTGAGCCACGTGCCTTAATGCATATATTTTGTGGACTCGTTATGTTTTGGATATGTATGTATACTATAGTTTGTATTAGACATACATATGCCTTGAAGATTAGATAGTTTTGATGATTTCGTGTTTTAAGGAATAATTGAGTCTTATTTATGCCTAATTGAACTTGAGTGTTTGATATGATGTGGATTCCATGTTTATGAAAAACAATTTTATTTTATTCCTTGCTTGAAGGATTTCGTACTAGTTAACAAATTTTTCCATTTAACTAGTTGCGATATTCTTCATATGGTAGAGATTTCCAAACAAAACTAAATTTTCAAATCTATTTTTGAAAACCCCTACCTTCTAAGGGAGGTTGGATGGGAGATCATGTTCATGTATGCCTTATATTGAAAATCATTTAAAACTTGAACCATGATTGGGTGGTAGATTATATGATATATACACTTGATTATTATTGTTGATTCAATTGGTATCATTGAACTCTTTCAATTGGTATCAATTTTGACATTTTTGGTATACTCATATATTTGTTTATGTATGTATGCTTCAATTTCAATGGTATCAATTTCTATTGGTATCTAAATTTCATACATATATGTTTTATTTGTGTTCAAAAAAAAATCACAAATTTTAGTTTTTGTTTACTCAAGCTCTAGCATGACCCAACACTTTGAGTTTCACTTTTGTTTCAATTGATTACTTTAAATTGGTATCAAGACTATGCATATTTTAGTTTGTATTTCATAAAGGGGGAGAAAATTTGATTTTGTATTTCAATTGGTATTTGTACTCCCACACTTTATGATTAAAAGTGTTATTTTAAACATATGATATCAACATCAAATTTGTTTATATGTTTTAAAATGAACAATTTTACAATTGGTATCATATTTAAGAAATTCAAAATTTGTTTTGGTTTCAAGATTCATGTTTAAGAATTCAAGACTTATGTTTAATTACAATTGGTATTTCCAAAATTTTGTTTAAAGAAAATATTCAAAGTTTTGATTTGTATTGCTTATATGCAAGGAGAGCTTAACATCTCTTCATATAGATTCATGTTGAGTGTATTGTGTATTGAAGAGCTTCACATCTCTTCTTTATGTGGTACACGTGTGTAGGGGGAGCTTCACATCTCTCTTATTCATTACATAATGTGTGTTATGTGAATTAGGGCTTAACTTCCCTCCTTCATGTAATGCATATGTGTAGGGAAGCTAACTTAGCGTCTTCCTCTTCATGAATGTATATAGCATATAACACTTATTATCCTTGTTTATTTTCTTTTGGTATCAAGATGCTTCATTGACATATTTTCAATTGATATCATGTTTTTTAAAGTCACCCCTTATTGACTTTGTTTTTGTTTTAGACAAAAAGGGGGAGAACATTGTCTTTTATTGTTTTGTTTGACATAAAGGGGAAGAAAGATTTTTACCCCTCGTTTTATTTATGGTTTTGATTACCCCTTTGTTGATGATTGACAAAAAGGGGGAGAAAGATTTATGAAGTTTTATATGCATGCTTATGTTTATGCATATATTATGTTTTAATCTCAAGAATCTCAAGAATATTAAGTTTAATTGATTTATAGAGTTTGCTTTGTAATTGGTATCTAGAGCTTATTTTGTTTTGAATATTCCATTTGATATCTAGAACCATTTATTGTTATGCATATGCATGTTTCATGTTTAATATTCATTGCATATATTTATTGTTTATCCCTATGCATGATTTAAGGGGGAGCTTCCTTGAAGCTTATCTTTAATCCATGCATATATAACTCCATGAGTTTTGTCATCATCAAAAAGGGGGAGATTGTTGGCCCAATGGCCTTCCACTCTAGTTTTGATGATGATCAACTCATGTAGTTATGTTTACTAATAATCTTGTGTTGTTTAAGTTTCAGATCATTAACCAAGATATTAGTTGGTGATTAGCTTCAACAAGAGGTGTTTGGAAGCTTATCATGTTGATTCCGGTGCCAAAGCTTATAGATCATACCTTTGCACTTGGAGGATCTCGCGTTTGGGATCGAGTCTACTTGAAGATGGAAGATCGACAAGAAGACTTAGGTATCCTAGTTTAGATAGAGTTTTTAGATCCATTTGTAAAGCTTAGTTTAGTTGATATGCTCAAGTGCACACAACACACAAGTTTCATGATTTGGTTTTTGGTTTTCATGAATAATAGATCAAAACAAGTTTACTTTATACATATGTATATTAGATATGTTCTAGATATACATACATGCTTTAACTTAGTAAACAAACTTATTTTGACTATCCTATTCATGTTTTGGAAAAATCTAGTTTGAGAAAGAAAAATACAAGTGTTGATTCTTGATTTTTTTGTTAAGAAACAAAAATAAATTTCATATGCTTGATATTTGAGTAGAAATGTTTATCACATGTTTAATATCAATGCAATATGTAAAACAAGTTTTATGGAAGTTTTGTAAAAGATAAAAATATTTTTAAAACAAGTTTTTATCAGATTTTCTGTTCCAGGCTTCAACCAAGTCGACTTGGTCCCTGACTAGTCGACTAGATCAGAAGTCGGTCGACCGGGCCGGTCGACCGACGTGCACAAACCTGTGCACGTTTCTGGCACAGTGGACGGTCGACCGTTCCGGTCGACCGGAGCAGTGAAGCTGCTCTCTGGTTTTCTGGGTCGACCGGGCCGGTCGACCGCAGAAGAGAGCTTTGCTCTCTGTTTTGGTTGGGTCGACCGGGCCGGTGACCGCAGTTGCCCAACGGTCATATTTCTGACCGTTGGCGGTCGACCGGGCCGGTCGACCGGCAGTCTGTCAGACTGCCAACTCAGCCTAACGGCTAGTTTTTCCTAGGGGCTATATATACCCCATTTCTCCATTGTTTTGGCTAAGATTTTTAGAGCTAAAAATTCCAGGCTTTCTCTAGTGTTTAAAAGAGTTTTTAAAAGAGTTTTTTAAGCCAAAAAGATTTCATCTTATTTGTTTTTGGGTTTTGGAAAATCAAAGAAAGTTAGGGTTTGGGAGATTGTTTTGTTTTTCATTTTCTATCATTTACAAGTGATTTCCAAGTAGTTTTTCTTTGTTGCTGGTTTCCAAAAACACCTTGTTTCCACACTTGAGCTATCACCTATCCTAATCTATTTAGGATCTTGTTTTTGTGGAAAAGAAAAGAGAAAAAGAAAGAAAGATTGTGTTGTGGTCTTTGTAACCACTTATTGTAAACCCTCCTTACTTTTGTGAATCCCTCTTCGGTAGAGGTGATCGGAGTGGTATTGGTTTGGATCCCTCTTTGGTAGAGGTGATTGTGTTTGTTGTGAGCCTCTTCGGTAGAGGTTGTTGTTGTTATTGTTTGTTGTTGGCTACGGGCCGTATCCCTCTTCGGTAGAGGTGAATTGTGGTTGTATAGCCTCGGTGGCTTTGTAAAGGTTGAGAGAGGAGTTTGGTACTCCTATAGTGGATTGGGAAATCCTACACGGTGGTGTAGGCGGGGATGTAGAGTTGGGTACTCGAACCTCGAAACAAATCTTTGTGTTAGCGTTTGATCCAATTTCTCTCAACTCTACTCTCTTTACTTTGTGCAAGCATCATTTCATTCAAGCATCATTCTTTCATTGCATACATATCTTATATATTGCTTGTGTTGCCTTGCATCTTTATATTGCAATTCATTCTCATATGCTTGGCTTGATTGTGTGTATTTCATATTACTTGGATTGCTTGTGTGTGTGTGCCTAACTTATACTCATCCAACAAGAGCTTCACATAGCACCTCAACCCATTTCAAGGGGAATCAAGGGGAGTTAGTCCAGAGCCTCGCAAGGGGAATTCGGCTACACTTGTTGTATTGTATTAGTTTGTGCATAATTTGCATTAGCTTCCGTCATTAGCGCACTTAGTTTTGCAATTAGTTTTAGATTAACACTAACACCTATTCACCCCCCCTCTAGGTGTTTTTTCATATAGAACTTAAGAAAGGAGATGTGTAAGTGCTCAATTCTTCCGCTATAGCAAGTGGCTATGCGGGTCGTGATCCACAAGTAGGGTTTGCTATGGAAGCTTTACTTTTCTTTATTGAAATCGTTATGAAAATATGCGAAAGTTCTTCTCTGTTTTAAAGTTATAAAAATGAAAAAGAAAGTTATAGTTAAAGTTAAGAAGAAAATGAAAGATGAAGAAGGTGAAAAAATCAGAAAACGAAAGAAGCGACTATATACAAATGAAGTGGAGAAGAAAGAGTTGGAGGAGGTGGTTGGTGATCTACACTAAGAAAGAAAAGAAAAGAAAGAATGAAGAGTGAAGAAATACTTACCTAGATTGATTTATGACTTACTTGGAAACCTTTTTGCAAGTTCTACCTTTTGCTTCGGAGGCGTTCAACGCATAGATCATAAACTCGAGCTCAGTCCCCGTGCGCATTATATCGTCAAGCATATCAAGAACGAAGTGATGCGGAGCTTGGAAGAGGAGAACGTCTTCATGAACTATCGCTGGCTCTCACGTAGCTTAGTTATACTTTCTTTGGAATTCACTTGAGACTCAACAAATACAACCAAGGTAAAGTAGAAAGAGGAAGAGGAAAGCACAACAAAAGAAAAGGAAACTAAAGATACGAACATAAATAAAAGTTTACCTTTATTGCTTGAGACAATGAAAGAAAGGAGGAGGGTACATCGGTGTCACTCTCAACATATGCCTCTTTCTCTTACTTACATGAATCTTCTTCTACCCAAAGCTACATACAAGTTACATAAAAGTAAAAACTAAACTACAAAATGGAAAAACTAGTCTAAAATCCTAACTCTGCATTGGCGTCCAATTTTCAGCGCAAGTACAGGCCTTTTATAGGCAAAAACCCAACAACCAGGATCCCGGGGAGGTCGGGGGAGCAAACGCTCCCCCTAACTCCCAACAAAGCCCGAAAACGCGGCTAGGGCCGCGTTTCTGCGGCGAGGGTGTGGCCAGGTGGCCACACCCTGCTGGTAGGTCTCCCGGTTTCTCCCTCTGACTTTATCTGGAGTTGGTTTTGCAGTTTGGCTCTGAGATTTTGAAGAAATGGCCTTGGATTCTTGGCTTTAACTGATCGATCCTGAGAGGATTCTTCTCAACCGGTTTCAACCTCTTGATTTTCCCTGATTTACTTGGTGCGAATTAATTCTGATTTAATTCAGAATTTTGGTGGGCTTTGGGCTCATTTCTCTTCAACTCCTTAAAGATTGGGCCTGCAAATAAATCAAACAATTAATTAGGACAATGCAGGCTTTTATTCTATAATAAGTATGGACATATGATATTAAATATGCAATATTAGCGACCAATCAAGGCCATTCAATGGTCATGATACGTAGCATAGATCTCGAGTCAATCTGAGTGAGACACGTGTCTTTGGATAAAGTTCGCGTTCAGATGACGTCCGCATCCAGAAGCATCCAACGCGACTTTCACATTTCAAACAAACTAGCTAGCCAGGGTCACGTCACAATATCAAATGAGGATCGCGTCTCAAATGAGGGTCGCGTCCAAAGAGACAGTGCGATAATCGTGTCTTCATTAGAGTCGTGTTCTCTCTTTCAAACACAAGGAGTATGTTTTTGCTTTACAGTCAGTTCAACAGTACACTGGTAAAAGAGATTGATGACTCTACCATTTCAACAGTACATCGACAAGACAAACTAAAGCTCAAATACATTCTAGACTGAGTTTCTAGATACTTATGATGATCTTCCCTAGGGACTTCAATCGGTTCAATAGTATACTCATGAAGACCAGAATCCAGACACGATCAGGCTCCGGGCATTTGAAAGATTGTCAATCCAATCACAAAGGCCCAAAACAAGATGAAGTCCAAAGTATTCCAAAATCCTTCCCAGACCACCACAGGATGTCAAAAACTTTAGAGGGGGTTCTGTAGGCTGTCTAAAATTACTGAAGACAAAGCATCAGACATGGGCCTCATGCCAACGTGAGATTCACACTTCATCAATAGGGTCGCGTTCTATGCTAAACATGAGCCTATGAGCTCCACGATTCATTCAACATGCGAGCTGTGAGTTCTGCAATTCAACTTAACACGCGAGCCTATGAGATCCATGTTTCTTCATCAGAATGAGGTCCGCGTCCAATGCAAGACCTGCATTTTTAATATAACAGGTAGCAGTTATTGGGTCAATTACTACCCACTTTCTCTCCGCATAATAAGATTTAAGGGGCCAGTTATCCCCTTGAATGTTGGCCCAAAAGCCCATCACTCTAGTTTTGATGATGACTAACTCATGTAGTTATAGTACTAATGATCTTATTGTGTTTAAGTTTCAGATATTGATAAAGATCTTAGTTAGTGTTTACTTTTTTGAAACTAATACATGATGATTCAAAAGCTCAAACTTATAGAACATATCAAGCACTCAAAGAGGAGTCAAGTTTGGATCAAACATCTTAGAGAAGAAAATACACAAGAAGACTTGTCTGAAGTTTGTGAGTTTAATTCTCTTGTAAAGAATAGATTAGTTTTGATTTCTCAAGCTTACACATACACATAAAAATTTTGGTTTTCGGTTTAACCGTTTTGATTTCACAAGTTTATATTTATACAGTTTTCATCTCAATAGAATAAGTTTATAGTTGTAATATGTGTTGGATCACATCCACACATATTAGAGCTTCAATTATTTATAGAAACTTATTTGTATATGTTTTAAGTTTCAGTTTATCAAGTATACATTTTTCGGTTTCATAAATAGATTTTATCTAAACAAGTTCACATTGTTTATACATATATTGGATTTCATTGATATACAATGTAGCTTCATAAATGTTTAAGTAACTTATTTTGGTTAATTTAGTTCATCTGTTTAAATTTTGTATTTAACGAAATATATTTTGATGCTTATTGACAAAAACAAATCTATATCATTTATTATGTATATTGGATTTATTCATACATATTGTGCTTCTACTGTGTTTAAATAACTTGTTCTTGTATTTATACAAGTTTTGAAAAATTGAGTTTTCATTTAGAAGTTTGATTTTGAATTTTTAATACAGTTTTTGTTTTAAAGCTTAAATTTTCATGTCTCAAAAATAGTTCACATGTTTATAATATGTTGATTTTTTATCACACATATTTGTGCTATATTGTATTTACATGAACTTATTTTGTGAAATTTATTAGGATTTGTAAATGGGTTTTAAAATGTCATATAAAAATCCCTTCCATATTGGTTTTGGGTTCTATCGGCCTACCGCACGGTCGATCGATGGCTTGAACGGTCGACCGAGAGATCGACTGACATACATAAACATGCACAGCCCATGAGAGTTAGGCAATTGTTCAACTGACCAGTCGACTTACTGTACTTGTAGAACTCTAGGGTTTCATCGGTCAACTGGCAGGTCGACCGACAACCACCAACGGTTAAATATATGATCGTTGGCGGTCGACCCTGATTGAGGTTTTACCTGCACACAAAATGCAGAATATTAGATTTAGAAATAGAGATGTGCAAGGTGCTCAATTGTATCCGCTGTAGCAATGGCTATGCGGGTCGTGATCCTCAGGGAAGGACTAGCGATGGAAGCTTGTTTAGTAAGTTCTCTAAAAAATTATTCTTTTAGTTATTAAAAGGAAAATAAGAAAATAATAGTTAAAGTCAGGTTAGGAATAGGAGCAATATTTATAATGAGTTGGGAAAGAAAGAGTTGGAGGATGAAGTGTTGGTGATCTAATCTACAGAAATAAAAGAAAAAAAAACTATAAACTACATAAAATACATACCTACCTCTTCTGCCCTGTTTACCTTTGATCCGTTGCAACGACTTACCTTGTCTTTGAAGGTGAGCGAAGCATGGAATATAAGATCTTCCCCATTCCCGATTTACACTATGAAATAAAAGGGCGAGCTATACTACCATGGAAATGGATGTTCATCTTCATAAACCATCAACGGCACTTGCAAGGAGAAGGAAACTTCGAGGCTATTGGTTTTACTTGGATCAACCAACACAAAAGAGGGAAACAAAAACAAAACAAGAATAAAGAAGAAACAGAACTTCGATTTGATTCTTATAACAATGGAAGAAAAGACTTACACTGATGTCACCTCAGTACAAGCTTGATCTCCTTCCTCCATGAAACTCGTCTCTCCTCTCAGTTACATAAAAAAATAAAAATTACATAAAAGAAAACTAAAACAAACCTAAGTTACAATCTATAAATTAGAGAGAATCTAAAGAAAAACCCTAAGCTCGTTTCTGTCCTTGAGCTTCTGAGATCTGCCCTTCCTCTGTTGCTATGCAGGGGTATTTATAGGAGAAAACCAGAGGATAAGAAACATATGAAGATAAGAGGATCAAAATATCTCTGAATTTAAATTCTTCGTTTATCTCCAAACTTGTTTTGACTTATCCATAGAAGTTCAAATTTGTCCTGCAACTTGTTATCATGTTGATCGCCGAATATGGCTTATCTACTGACTGAATTGGAAAGTTTGATCAACATAAGAGTTGTAGGCCTTCAAATCTTCTTTCTGGAGCATCTTGAATCATCGGATTTGCATATCTGTAGCAAAAGTTATGATCTGAATATGTACAGTCTGAATCTGAATTTTTTGAATTTTATCTTTGCACTCTTCTCCTTTATCTTTATCCTCATCCTGCAAGCATTTAGGGTTGAATAGAAGTCTATCCCTTCCCTCTTCTTTTAGTAATTGCAACTTTTACACTTGGTAATTTGCAACTTTTGCACTTGGGCTTGGACATGGGCTTTTTGGGCTTCTGGGCTTCATTTAAGCTTTTATTCTTTATTTAATTAATTACTCTAGGCCTGCACATAATAAATAATAAAACATTAGTAATAGTGCATAATTATAATAATAAATAGGAAAATATGATAGTATATGTAGTGATAAATATGCAATTTTTACTACCTATCACATCCCCACACTTATCTTTTTGCTCGTCCTCGAGTAAAAATCAAATAGAAAAAGAAAAACTAATCTAGCTAACTCACTTTCGTAGGAATCACGATTGCACTTAGCACGTGCAACAAGCCGTTAAACCCTTAGGTTACCCTAGAGGACGAGTGTTGTCTCGTGAGGGTTTCAGCGGATTACACCCACAAAATCCATAAAAAGGAAAATATTTGAAATACGTTTGAAGAAACTAAGTAATCTATAAGTTTTAGGATTATCATTTTTATTCATTCTTAAACTTAGTCTTATATAGTAAATTGTTATCCATTTTAGGTAAGGATCAAAATTGAATTTTTGTATAGTCTTTTTCGTTACCAAAAGTCATATGCATCCTTGTGAACCTTTACTAGGAATTTCTTAACTTGGACTCTCATACCTCTTTATTATTATTATTATTTTCTTTTTTTAATATGTATAACTCATCTAATTTTCTTTCGTGTAAGCATGAAGGCTTCTTGAGGCCCTCGTACCTAACTAATTGACTATTAGATGTGTTAGTACATATATAAGTAATATTTCTTAGTTTTCTTAGGCTTTCTAATCTACCCATGTAGTGAACATAAAGTCGGTGGCTCCCAAACCTGTCGGTTTTAGGGCACCGGGTGAGAAGACACCCCGCGGACTTAAGGATTCGAGTGAACTAGGCCACAAAACTAAGGACTTTATTTATAAAATCATCTTTAGGCGTGAATACTGATGCTTCTTGAGGCACATGTATCCAGCTTAATCAGTGAATTTCTTTTTTTTTCAAATTTTTTTTAGTATTATTTTTTATAGGGCACAAGAGTCTTTGTCTTAGAATCCAAGATATGTAAATGTATTAGGTATGCACATTTCATTAAGGTAAAAATCAAGACTAATTACTTATTCAATTTTTCCTCCTATACCTAAAAAATCAACAATTTATTTATTTTGACCAAGTTTTTAGAAATCCTAATCATGATTTTCCTAATTCTTAAGACTAACTTAGATTTCTTTCAAAAGATAAGTCAAAATATTGTCCCTTTTTCAAAAAGTTTTTATTATTATTATTATTTTTTTTTTTTTAGTATCTACCTATGTTAGTATGTTAGTAAACCCTCCCCCTCACTTATCTCATGCATTGTCCTCAATGTATGAATGAATGCATATATGCATGAAAAAGAAGAAAGGGAAGGCAGATGTTACCTCAAGGTGGTGGTTCCGGTGGTGGTCTAATAGGTCCACGAAATGCGGCCCAATCTACTTTTTGTGAAATTCGGAGGAACCCACCAGAAATCTCTCTTGTATAACCCACTAAAATGTATGTATGATCATTTTTTAAAAATTCCACCCCATCAAATTTTCAAATTTCATAATTATTTTCAGAGTCAATTGTGTCAACCGCCTTGTCCAAAAATGGAGTGTGAAAAGATGGAATGATTGACTTGGACGTCAGAAGTACGGGAACGAATACCGACTCAGGAAAGAAACTTAAATCAAGTAAGGGTTCAGGAGTCGAGCTTGGTTCAAGAAGTGTGTCCAAGTCAAGAAGTTGAAACTCAAGTCCACATTTATTTTCCAACAATGGAATATGACTTAATAATGGTGATTCAAGTTCAGGAATGATAGGTGTGGTAATCAAAACTGACTGTAAAATATTACCTAAGTCAGGTAACAAAACAGGAGTCAATATTGATTTGGAAATTTGAACTTGATCACAGATTTGAGAATCTAAGTCACATTTCTAATTGAGTTCAATGTCATAAAAATGAGAACTTGCCAATTTATCCATGGGACTTTCAAAATTAAAAAATTGGTCAAGTTCAATATGATCATCAAGAATGGGTGATTCAATTTCATGAAGAATTGGCACAGGATCCAATGTTGACTCGGGAAAATGATTGAAATCAGGTGGAGACACCAGAGTCATTATTGAATTAGGAAGTAAAATTGAATCACTAAGTGGAGGTTCATGATCATATTCATTTTCAAGTTCAATTTCAGGAAAGGAATAACTTGCCAAACTGTCAATATCATTTCCAAAATTTGGAGTTTGGGCAAGTTCAAATGATTGTACTGAGATAGAATCTTATTTTCCAAAGCAACGTGACTCTTCGGCTCTAAGAGAATGGTTAGCGACATCAGAAATGGCCGAACGGTGAGAACGTAAAGTTTGAACCATCATATCTATTTCATGATCACGAGCTAATCTAGCCTGAGTCATGGCTTCAAGCATCTTTTCATAGTCGATTGGTGCATTATTTTGTTGTGATTGGACTTGAAAAGATGAAGTGTTGTTGTGACACTCGTGATGGAATTGTGAGTCGGTCAGATTCTGTGATTGTTTCTTGGACTCACGCATCATCATGTCTAAGATTGATGGTGATTGTTACTTGGACTCATGCATACTCATCATTTCCAAGATAAATGGTTTTCTATTCTGAATTGGTGGATCTGAGTATGAATCTTGGAAATATTGTGGACAAGGTGGATACGGAGGACAAGTTGGTTGAAAATTGGACTCGGGGGAGGTGAATCCCCATGGACTCGGTGAAGAGTTAAAATCGTTATGGAAATTATGGTCATAAGATGGGGGCATGGGTTATATTCATTCGGATAAGACCATTCTGGCACACTAGGTTGGTCAAAGTTATGATATGCCGGGTTGGTAATATCCGAAAGAGGTTGGTGTGTAATATGGATTCTCATTAAAATTGAAAAAATTGTTGTTATAGGCCATATCACACAAACACAAACAAAAAGAAAGAAAAAGAAAACAAACAAATAAGCAAACAAAAAAAAATTCTAACCTAAGTTAGGGTAGACCTATAACCTAGACGACTCCTAACTGGTTAGACTGTCCACGGGAGGTAGGGTGCAGACTTTGACCACAAGTTAATCAGTCAGGTCAGGGCAAGATTGGTGGGAGGTTTTCCGTCAAAGACGTTCCTTAATTAAATAAGGACCAATCTTCGGGCTTTCGGCCCTCAATCCCCTTCCTAGACACTGATTTGGAAGGAGTCAAATTTCAACACCGTTCCCCTTAGGATAATCTCCTAATTGAGTCCGAGATGTCCCTAGGGCCAACGTCTACTCATTTTTTAGTTAGGGTTGGGTTAGTGAGTGAGGAGATTGTTTGTGAGCTAAGGGAGGGTAATGACTTCCCCACCTTATCTTATTTATAGGACAAGCCCTTAAGTCAATTTGGTGCACGTGTAAAGCAATAGACAAATATTCACTCAAAAGCAGTAAATCAGCCAAGGGTGCTTCCTAGCCTATATGCAATGCGAACGTACCTTGTCTCCAGCACTCTTCAACAGAAATTAAAAAAAATTAAATAGACACGTGCCTATATGCAAGAATCTAATTTTTTTATTTTTCAACAAATAGGTTACTGTTAATTAATTAGCAGTGTGCAGGGTGATCACAGAGAAAAGTTAACAGAGCAGTAAACAAATCTTTCAATTTGCAGCAACCTGCAGAAAACAGAGTGAGTAGTGAACTACACAGGCCGCGGAAACGCGGCTATTTCCGCGCAAACGTGGCTCTGTAATAGGCTTTGCTGCTCTGCCTTCGAGGGCAGAGGCACAGAGTTGCTATATGTCCTTTGCTGCTGTTATTTTTCCTGTTCTCCGAACCTGCAAACAGAAAGAATAAAAGAATTAGTTTTTTTTTTTTTTATAGAATACTTACCGTCCCTCCCGGCAACGGCGCCAAAATTTTGATTGAGGTTTTACCTGCACACAAAATACAGAATATTAGATTTAGAAATAGAGATATGCAAGGTGCTCAATTCTATCCGCTGTAGCAATGGCTCGTTTCTTTCCTTGAGCCTTGAGCTTACAATCTACAAATTAGAGAGAATCTAAAGAAAAACCCTAAGCTCATTTCTGTCCTTGAGCTTCTGAGATCTGCCCTTCCTCTATTGCTATGCAGGGGTATATATAGGAGAAAACTAAAGGATAAGAAGCGTATGAAGATAAGAGGAGTAAAATATCTCTGAATTTGAATTCTTCTTTTATCTCCAAACTTGTTTTGACTTATCCATAGAAGTTCAAATCTTTCCTGCAACTTGTTATCATGTTGATCTCCGAATATGGCTTAACTGCTGACTGAATTGGAAAGTTTGATCAACATCTTCTTCCTGGAGCATCTTGAATCATCGGATTTGCATATCTGTAGCAAAAGTTATCATCTGAATACTAAAACGTGTACAGTCTGAATCCGAATTTTTTTAATTTTATCTTTGCACTCTTCTCCTTTTATCTTTATCCTTATCCTGCAAGCATTTAGGGTTGAATAGAAGTCTATCCCTTCCCTCTTCTTTTAGTAATTGCAACTTTTACACTTGGTAATTTGCAACTTTTGCACTTGGGCTTGGACATGAGCTTTTTGGGCTTCTGGGCTTCATTTAAGCTTTTATTCTTTATTTAATTAATTACTCAAGGCCTGCACACAATAAATAATAAAACATTAGTAATAGTGCATAATCATAATAATATAATAATAAATAGGAAAATATGATAGTATATGTAGTGATAAATATGCAATTTTTACTACCTATCAGACCCCTGGTCGACTGACAGGTCTTTCTGACCTGTGTTTTGAGCCTAACAACTAATTTTTGGTTGGCTCAATATATAGGGGGTTTTGGCCAGATTTAAGAGAGGATTTTTAAAGATCTCTTTTTCCTATATTCAATTGAGTTTTCAAACAAGTTTTTGGGCCTCAAAATACACATCTTCTAATTTATTTCAAAATATTTGAAAAATCAAAGAAAACAATTTTGAGAATTCAAGTTTCAATTTTTCAATTTCTAAATCATTCAAGAAGTTTTCCCAAGTGTTTTCTTATATGCTTCTTTTTCAAAATCTTTGTTTTCTCACAAGGTTGAGCTATTCATTGTAAAATATATCCTCTAGGATCTTGTATTATGAGAGGTGTTATTTGTAATCTTTGTGGTCACCAAGTATTGTTAAACTTTTTTCATTACTTTGTGCTTTTGCTTTATGCCTTCCCTCTTGTGTAGAGGTGACTTGCTTTGTGCATTGACTTTGTGCCTTGGTTGAGCCTCCTCTTGTGTAGAGTATTGATTTTGTATCCTGTGGAGTCCTTAGTGGAGAGAGTTAAAATCCTTTTAGGTGAAGGTAGAGACATAGTGCTTTGTGCTCGAACCTCGAAACATATTCTTGTGTTTGCTTTTGGCTATCTCTCTAAACTCTACTCTCTTTATTCTTTCATTGCTATTATTGTTCATCTAACATGCTTGGTACTATTCTTGGTTTCACACTTGTATTGATCCAAGAGATCTATTGAAGCACCTCAACTCTTATAAAAGAGAAATCTTAAGGAGAAGTTCTAGAACCCTTCACAGGGTATTCGACTTCACTCTTTAGATATCTATTGTGGTAGTGTAAAAAATTTTAATTTCGCATTATTGACCATTAAATTAGCACTATCCCTATTCACCCCCTCTAGGTGCACTTTCAATTGGTATCAGAGGTAGTGCTCCTGATATTTGGTTTAACTACCTAGAAGTGATCCTATTTTTGCTAATCTCCATATTTACTTTACACATTCGTATTTGCTTCACACACTCATGGATTATCTTACTCCACCTATATTTGATGTTTCAAATATAGACATGTGAAAATTTAAAATGAGTTCATATCTTAAAGCCTTAGAATTACAATTTATCTTTTCACAACTAAGAAATCTTATATTGAAAATGGCAAATACTTGGAGCCAGCCATGATTATACTAAAGAAAACACTTAAAAAAGATTATCTTTAGATGGTTTCTCATGGTGATTCCGATTTTTAATTGTGAAACACGTTGATCTCTCTTAAAGAACAAGCTTCAAATGATGTTGAGAGAGAGTATAGTGAAGATGACTCCGACCAACCTTGCTTCATGGTCCAAGGGAATATCTCCTTTGAGGTAAATTCGAAATCCAACACTGATGATTGTGCAAGTATATCAAATAATGATATGTTTAGTGAGGATGCACATATATAAAAGGAAGAGCTTTCCATATTTTGTAAAGACTTGTTGAGAAAATATGAATTATTGAAAAATAAGAGTTTAGAATTGAAGAAAGAAAATAAACCTTTGTCTTTAAAACTCGATTTTCTTTTGAAAGATAAAGAAATGATTTCAAATGAAAAGAATTCTTTGAAATCTCAATTGATTTTTATTAAAATGAAAATGAGATTTTGAAAAAGGAAAATTAGTTAGTTTTTAAAGAAAAGAATGTTGCTTTAAAAGAAAATAATGTTTTATCTTTAAAACATGATTTTGTTTTGAAATAAAATGATTCTTTGAAAAACCAAATTGTTTTAATTTCAAAAGAGGATGATTCTTTGAAAAATATTTTGTTAGAAAAGGAAAAGATTTATATTCCTATTTTCAAAGTGAAAAAGGATTTTATTTCTCATGCTCATGTTGTTTCTTCTCCTATTATTGAAAATGATATTTATATTTTAAAGAAAAATATTGATTATTTGGGCTCCACTTTCAGCCAGTGTGTCATTAACCACAAAAGATTGGAGTTCATATTTCAAAAGAAACAAACTCTACATATGCATGTGATGATCGATCCTGACTTACATAGAAAAATACGGACATTAGAGAAGTGCTAGGTCCTCGATGCTAACGTGTAGCCTAAAGCTAACAGGTCGTGATCCACAGGGAGGGACAGCGATGGAAGCGTTATATAAGTTGCTTTCTTTTAATTTACCAAAACTACTTAATATTTATCTTCTCAATTTTATAAAAAGAAAATAAAAATAATTAAGCTAATCTAAGAAGGAGATGGTAGAAGAAAAATGATTGTGTTGTTGTTCTAGTTACAAAGGAAATGGAAACAAATAATTAAAAGTGTTGTGCAAAAATAAAAAATAAAACAAATAAAAGAAGAATACTTACCTGTAGTACTTGAATCGTAATGAAAATTACCTTGAAATAAAGCAAGGAAATAGAGGAAAATAAATAAATCTGGGCTTCGGTGAGATCGAGCACAATGAAGAAAAGTGAGAAATCTACATTGATTGTCACCTTAATATAAGTTTCTTGAGAAAGGATTACAATAGTGTCCCTCTACAATAACTCTTCCTCTCTTTTAATCATGTAACTCTCTAACCTAAAAAATAAAAATTATATTGAAGAAGAAAAGAAAAACCTAAACTAAAGCTCTCCCTCCGAGATCATGCCCCTCTGCCTTCAAGGTTACAGGTATATATAGGAGAAGAAACGAGTATCGAACGCGTACGAAAGTAGGGGGAGTTGGCGCTCCCCCTGGTTCAACTACCAGGCCGAGGAAATGCGGATTTTGTCGTGTTTTCGCGGTAATATCCAGGCCTAAGGGCCAAGATCAAGTATGTATTCGTCCATGTGTCCTTATCCCTTTATCCACTTAGATTTTGAATCTCTATTCTGGATTGGCGAAATATCCTTTTATCCACAGTGAAACCAGTAAAGTCTTCAAAAATTCTATTTTTTCTTGAATTTGGATGATATTATCTCATCTAATATACCCGATTTTCAGATAAGATGGCTTTTAGAAACTCTGAATTTGAATCGATCCCTTTTAATTTGAACTTTAGGATTAAATTGTATAGGATTTATGCATATCTTCTTTCTATCAAATCCTGCATGAATTTAGACATTAAGACAAAAGAGTTTGTAAGAATTATTACAGAATAAATATAGAAATGCAATAATAATTATGTAATATATGCGTCCAAACACACTTCCACATGTTGACACTTTAAAAAAGACAAGATTCTTACTAGCCTGAACAATGTCTAAACTTGTTGACATTTTCAAAAGACAAGTGAAAGATAGGCTGATTGGTCCGAACAATGTCTAAACTTGTTGACATTTACAAAAGACAAGCGATAGACAAGCTGACGACCGGTTCTGTACTTGTTGACATTTACAAAAGACAAGTGACAGATAAGCTGACGACCAGTTTCCATTCATCCCCAAGGGACAAAACAGCAACTTGGACTCTACTACCTAGTGAAGCAGACAGTAAACCCAAATTGTCTCTAAACAGACCTCAGTAGGTCTAAGATGCTAGCATTTTGCATCACATGAGCCCAAAAGGATAACCTCGCCTGAGAGGCTAAGATCACCTAACTTCGCCTTGAAGCCATTCACAGCTCCGTCAGGAAGCTAACTTACAGCTTCGCCTGAAGTGCTCAGTTAACTCCGCAGAGAGTTAGCTTCGCTTGAAGCCACACGCAACCGCGCAGAAGGAGGTTCGGTAGCTTCGCCACAGATGTTATCTAGCTCCGCTGAAGAGCTTTCTTCTGACTTCGCCACATGCACCTTCCAGCTCCGCTGTAAGCCCGACGCAGGCAGCTCCGCTGCGGGTCTATCATGGTCAACCTTTGACCAATTAAATCTCCAGATGAGACCAAATCTATTTGAATCGAGATCAAATCCAATCAAGATCAAATCTGAGATTAAATTTGGCAGTTGATTGTCATAATCTATTGACTCTCCTAAAACGAGTAAGGAGATCAAGAGAGATCTTCCAACTATATGGAAAGGATCAAAACAAATCAGGAGACCGATCTACCTGCTACTTTTAGCTTCGCAGAAGCTGATTCTAGTCTCGCAGCAAGGCTTCTTTCCAGATTTAAACAGATTTGATTCAATCTGTTTCCATATTTTCGAGGGACAATTGTACCCCTGCTCTCCCTATAAATAGCCCACCAGGGGCACAAGGAGACGACACGCAAGAGAGACCCCTGCACGAGAGGATTTCTTCACGACTGCATAAGGCGGGCATAGAGAGGCTAAATAGAGATCTATTCTCTTACTTCTAAGAATTCAGAGACTCTAGAGAACTGCTTCTCTAATCAGGGTGCTGATACCCTAATACCTTCCTTCCTCTAAGGAATCTCCAGAACCAAGCGAGAAGGAATTCCTAAGATAAGGCGTTTTTGAGAAGCAACAATAAGGTTCTACCAACCTTTCGTTCTCCGATTCCCCGAACCAGGCGAGAAGGGAATCTCATCGCTCGAATCGTCAAAGGGACAAAGTGGTCACGCGCTGACCAGACTCCTATCGGCACACTTCTCCAGAGTCTCCGAGGAAATCTACTTGTAATCTTTTGTGTTACTTGTAATTTAGCTCCTCGACCCTTTTCTTTTTTGTAAGTTTTCCCCTTTGCAAATCAATGGAAAACAAGATGGCGACTCCGCTGGGGATTGATTTCTCCACTGCTAAGAAACAAGTGTCACAATGCGACGAACAGACCTTCGGGTCTATCTCTGAATTAAGGAAAGCTGGCGCAGCCAGAGCCTCTCTGGCTAAATCTTCAAAGCAAATCTCTACAGAGACAGATAAGGCTCCCTGCGAGCCTACTGCGGTCCTCTGGCGCAACAAGGAAGCACGCCCGCAGTCTAAGCCCAACACTTTTGAGAACCTGGTCGTCCACTTCGACCAAGAAAAATTTGAAGAAGTCCTCTCTGGGGGTGGTCTAATGTTTCATGCATGGAAACATAGAAAGGTCTCCATGACCAAGGTTTCAGACCAGAAACCAGGAGCAGAATTCTGCCAACACCCCTCAGCCTCGCGCGTGGATAGTCAGGTTCCCTGCGAACCTATGTCTCCCTTGTCAAAGCAGATGTGGAGGCCAAAACAGAAGGCCTTGGATAAAGCCTAAGGCATAGCTACGCCACAAGTGCGTCTCTCTTGCGAAGAAAAAGGCAAGATGCCTGCCTGCTCCAACAATGCTGCTAGCCGCGAAGTTACAGCGGCGACCATATCTTTGCCTAATTCAAGAGTAGCAACAACTCGCGCCAGGCTCGTTCTCATGAGCGAAGCTACTGTACCACAGCGTAAGCGCGATCTTCATAGCCGCGAAGCTGGAACCAAAGCACCACAGCGTGCTTCGTTCCCCAGTTCTTCAAATACTAAGCTCGCTCTTCGCAGGGGAGCTAAGGGATTGTCCCTAAGTGCTGATAGCGTTGCTTATGCAGCTTCAGCGCCCATGGGCGTTTCCAAAGCTTTTAGCCGCGAACTTAGAGCCAAAGCACTATCTAAGACTAATTACCTTCACAGTAGCATAGCGGATAAAGCACCACAGCGTGCTCCGTTCCCCAGTTCATCAAGCGCTAAGCTCGCACTTTATAGCGGAACTAAGGGATTATCCCTAAGTGTTGACAGCGTTGCTTATGCAGCTTCAGTATCTAAGGACATTCCCAAGGTTCTTAGCCGCGAAGGTAGAGCTGAAGCACTATTCAGTGCTAATCCCCTCTGCGGTGATAAAAGGAGCAGGACATCATCCTATGCACGATCCAAAAAAGCCTCTGCGCTGGATCGTTTAGGCCCAAACGGGTCTGACTTGCGAGAATTCTTGACAAATAAAAGGAAGTCAGAATCTTTCCAAACTTCTTCATCCTGTTGTCAACAAGTGGGGTGTCAGTTGGTGACAGTCCACTCAGTCCATTGCCGGCTAGGACCAAAATCCTCGCCACTTCTCCAGGCCGACGATCAGTTTTTGATCGACTGATGGCGCAAGCCCCGGTGAAAAATCATAAAAGGAGCATCTCGCGAGACCTACCCTCTGCATCCGTCAACATGACCGGAAGAGGATAAGAGCTGCGCAGGGGCAGACAAGTGTCCGACGACACTCCCTACAGTTCCCCAGATCCAGATTACAGCCCAGGCTTGGGCGAAGTCCTGGTACACGAAGAAGGTATCTTCCGAAACACCAGATCTAGGGTTGCAATATCCTACAGTTATGAGCAGCCATCTTCCTCAATGGCAGTAGCCTTACCAGAACCAAAGAGAGGATCAGTCCAGTGGTCTGAGGAAGAAGATGAAGATAGTGGGTATGCCTCTTCGGTGACAGTCAGCTTAATGCGAACAGACAGAGCATCAGTTAATATGGCTGACAGTGGTAATGATGACCTTCGTCGGCGTTTGAAAGCTCAGGAGCAAACTTCCAAAACCCAATAAGAAGCTCTGGACAACATTCAACAGATGCTCGCTCAACTCCTCAATAACCGTAATAATAATTATACCGGAAGTAATCACGACGAGGAAGAACATCTTAGCAATGAACAGCCAAAGACGGAGAAGTCCAAGGAGGGTTCTTCTTTGGATGCTGAAGTCCATAAAGGCATCCAAGCTCAAATCGCATCCCTAACTCAGAGGGATGAATTAAAGAAAGTAGGGACAGTCCGTCCTTAACTGCTGGAGTGGGATTCAGTGCCATACCCACCAAAGTTCAAACCGCCGACGTTACACACGTACGATGGTAAAAGCTCGCCAAACCAGCACATCTACTATTTTCAATCTCAGACCGGTAATGTTATAGACAATGATGCAATCATGGTTAGGCTGTTCATTGTCACCTTAAAAGGGGTAGCATTTGACTGGTTCTGAAGTCTCCCTCCGGGCTCTGTTAATTCTTGGATCAACCTGGAAACCCGATTCCTTTCTCGTTTCTATGAAGACGATACCGAGGTAACTATGGACAAGCTCCTCTCCACCATGCAGAAGAAGGGCAAATCTGTCTGCGACTACATTGAGCAATTTAGAAACTTGTCTTTGATGTGCCCAGCAGGGATGCCATTACTCATGCTCTTACAGACGTGCAGGCACAACTTCTTAAACCAAGTAGAGATTCGCATGGGGGCTGTCAAAGCCCATACCTGGAAAGAATTGGTTGAACAAGGTGAGATAGCCGAAAAGTCGGCTAAAAAGTTCGAACCATCCACCCCTAAAGGCAAATGGGGTATGAACAACAAGGGACGCGCGACATGGCGCAGTCTTCTCAAGCCAAAGGGAAGGAGACTATGTCCGTAGAATTGTCAGAGGATATATAGCCGAAGGCCAAGAAGAGTAACTTCAATAATCAGGAGTTTAAGTTCCCTCCGAAATAGTACTCCTTCAGAGACGATCAGGTGGTCACAATATTCCATTTACTCCACAAAGGGAATAAAATGAAGCTACCAGAGGATCGACGTCCTAATGAGATAGGACGCACGAACGATCCTAAATATTGTCTCTACCACAGGATGATTCACCATCCTATCGACAAGTGCTTTGTCCTCAAGGACAGAATTCTAGCCTTGATCGACGCTGGAGTCTTGACACTGAAGTCAGAGCAGAAGAAAGTCACTGCCAATATGGTGACCCTCGAGTTCGGCAAAACCCCAAAGGTCACAGTTCCTGACGGAACTTATCCAGTCCCTGCGCCACGGCTAGAAGTCAAACATCCTGCGGCTAAAACTCAAGATAATAGGGGTCTTGTTCCCTTGACACTGGAAACAAGGGAAGTCATGTGGATACACCCAGACCTTGTCCAAGATGAACAATAGGATTCAAAGAAGTCCAAGTCGAAGGGCAAATCTTGCCATGTCATCTCCATCCTGCTAGATGATGACAATTTCACATCAGCTTCTCTCAGTGATTCTGAAGGAGAAAAGCACGCTTGCGGGACGCAGGCTAATATACCTCAGCCGACGAGTACTCAATCCGAAAAATCATACTTAAAACAATATGCTACTGGGGAGACACAACAGCAAACGACGGCAGTACAAGTACCAGCATCCGCTTCGGTTCCAACCAAGAGAAAGGAGAAGCTTAAGGAAGTTTGATTCGACCATGTCCTGAAGAAGCCTTCAGGCCTAGGGCTTGACACGCCCTTTCGTTTTGACATATTGTCCCAGCTGGCCAATATCCCAGCTCGTGTTATAATACACGAGCTCCTTCGTCTCTCAAAAGAGACAAGAGAAGCGCTCAGAGATGCGCTGGCTGATTCAGAATCATTACTGACATATATGCCAGAGATCCCTAATGACGACGCTCAGTCTCCATGCCCTGAATGCCATCAGGTACAATCAAAGGTGCCCGCTATTACCTTCACAGCGGAAGATATGCTTCTCAAAGACAACAAGCACGATCGACCTCTGTACTACACCGGATACATCAGTTCAATATGCATTGAAAGGGTACAGGTTGATCCGGGGTCTGCACTCCGCATCATCCCTAAAAGGCTCCTCTACTTCCTCGGTATACCACTATATAGGTTGTCCGCAACCACTACTATGATATACGGTTTCAATGCCGGGAGTAGTCATCCACTTGGGAAAATTCGACTCCGTTGCCGAATCGGGAGCCTGAAGTCAGAAGTGACATGCTGTCATTGACGCTGACACGTCATACAACTTGCTGCTAGGACGACCGTGGATCCACGCCAACTGGATCGTTCCCTCCACTTTGCACCAGTGCTTCAAATATATTGAAGATGATGCGACAGTACGAACTGTCTTCGCTGAGAAGCAGCCATTCAAAGGGGTGAAAAATTACTTCACTGACGCTCTCCTGTATCAAGAGACCGGTGAAACATCGAAACAACCATTGCCGGACGATGATAATAGTGGCAATAAGGTGGATTCAAAAGCAGACATGCCAGCCATTTTGATTGGCGAATCAATTATAGCATGTCTTAATAACCCCCAATGTAACACTCCTTCTGAAGATGAAGGTGAATGGATAATTAATGATAATATTTCTTTTGATTATCCTGCGAGTGTTGGGTTGTTTGGATCCATTATAGATAGCTCTCTGCACATGCCTTTACATAGACCAAGTGCATCCAACACACCCATGGAATCTGTAGAAGGGGCCGTTTTAGTGATCCCTCCATCCAAAGAAGGTCAAGTACCAATAATATTTGGTAGAGCCCAACCACGAGGATCCACAGCCACAGATTCAAGTTCAGACTCAGTCATCCCGCAGTTTTTTCATTACGCGTGACCAGCACGCCATATGATGAAAAAATGGGGTACAACCTAAAGCATGCAGAGGGCCAGAATTTCGAAAAAGGAAGGCGTAATTTGCTGCGTAACTTTGTGCCAAAAGGGAAGCCTATAAATTACAATGATAATACACGCAGGGGGTTGGGATACGTTACACCCACATTGCCAGCAACGGTTCAATTCAGGGATGACGAACCTATTCCATCACATTCTGCCTCATCCTCCGAGTGGGACTCAGATGTCAGTGTGGGAATGATGCTCGAGAATCTCACCGTTAATATGACCTCAAGCAGTCAATTAGAGCTAGCGAAAACTACTGATGAGGAACCATGGGCTCAACAATTAGATTTCCAATGGGAAAAGCGATTCGAACTACGCGACCCAGCTACTGAAGACAACGTGGTGCAAGTCAACTTGGGTAGTCAAGATCACCCTAAGACCATCTTTATAAGTGAGAGCTTATCACTTATGGAAAAAGAAGAATTAATAATACTCGTAAAGGAGTATATAGACGTCTTCGCATGGAACTACGAAGACATGCCCGGACTTGATCCACAAGTCGCCATGCATCGTCTGAATATCGGACCCAACGTCAAGCCAGTTAAGCAGCAACAACGTCGGTTCCGCCCGAACATTATGGAGGCTATTGAAGCTGAAGTTCATAAGCTCATTGCATGTGGCTTCATACGGGAAGAACAGCATCCAGATTGGGTTGCTAATATCGTTCCCGTCCTCAAGAAGAATGGGAAAATACGGATCTACATTGACTACCGTGATCTCAATACAGCTTGTCCTAAAGACGAATTCCCACTGCCCATCACTGATGTCATGATTGACAACACCTGTGGATTCGAAAGAATGTCTTTTATGGACGGCTTTTCAGGATACAATCAGATTAAAATGTACCCCAACGACGAGAAGCACACTTCGTTCCGAACACCCTTGGGGGTATACTGCTACACTGTGATGCCCTTCGGGCTAAAGAACGCCAGAGCAACCTATCAGCGGGCAATGAGTACAATCTTCCGCGATCATCTCCGAAAAACGGTAGAATGCTATGTCAATGACATTGCTGTCAAAAGCCGCAATAAGAACGACCATCTTCGTGACTTGAAAACGATGTTCGACGTAATGCGGGCTAATCAACTGAAAATGAATCCGACAAAATCCTTCTTGAGAGTTTCAAGTGGCAAGTTCCTTGGGTTTATTGTAACATCAAAAGGAATTCATCTTGACCCAGACAAGGTCAAAGCCATTCAGAGCATGCATCCACCGAGGAATCTTAAAGAGCTTAGAGGCTTGCAAGGTAGACTGGCTTATATCAGAAGATTCATCGCTAATCTCTCAGGCTGCTGTCAACCGTTCACCCAACTCATGAAAAAGGGTACTTCCTTCGTATGGGATCAAGCTTGTCAGGAAGCTTATGAGGATATTAAGACATATCTCACAAAACCTCCAGTCTTGGTAGTACCCACATCAGGGAAACCATTCTTGCTTTATGTGAAAGCCATGAACCATTCTCTTGGTGCCCTGCTTGCTCAAAAAGACGACAATGATCATGAACAGGCCATTTATTATTTGAGCAGGACTCTGATAGGGGCGGAATCTCGCTATAATCCTATCGAGAAGGAGTGCTTAGCTCTTGTCTTTACTGTTCAGAAGACACGACATTATTTGGTTGGCCAAACCATACACGTCATCTCCAGAGTGAATCCTTTGCGTCTTCTCATGACGAAGCCAGGATCACTGAATTTAAGATTGGCTAAATAAGCACTTCTTTTGTCTCAATACGACATGATCTTTATCCCTAAAAGGCCGTTAAAGGACAGCCCTTGCGGAGTTCTTGGCTGCTCATCCAGTCCTAGAAAACTCAAAACTTCACGAAGATATTCCGGATGAAGTCTTCGAGTCCAATGTAACCTCAGAGGATGAAGTTTGGCATATGTTCTTCGATGGAGCATCTTAAATAGGTCCTAAAGGCAGGACCATTGCTGGAGTGGGGGTTGTGTTTATCTCCCCACAGAATTATGTCCTTCCCAGAGTATTTTCTCTGACAGAATCATGCTCCAACAATGTAGCGGAATATAATGCTCTACTTATTGGCCTTCAGCTCGCCCATGGAATAGGGGTACGCTACCTTGAAGCTTACGGCGATTCAAAACTGATTATCAATCAGGTTAAAGGCGAATATGAGGCCCACCACGAAGACTTGGTGCCTTATTATCACACGGTCATCGAATTGGCTAATCTGTTTGAAGGTTTCTACATCAGGCACGTGTTTCAATCTCAGAATACTAAGGCAGATGCTCTTGCCGCGTTAGCAATAACGTTAGCCTTGCCAGTCGACACCGAGTATCACTCATAGTGGCGACTCGACACCTTGTATGCTCTAAACACATGTTAAGAACCAGAGAGGTCTATAATATCTCGACGGATCTTGAGCCGAGAGATTGGCAATTTTCTCTCATCGACTACGCCTTACATGGTCTCTAGCCAGACAAGCCTAAAGAAGCGGCATCTATCAGACGAAGGTCTCTCCATTTTTACTATGATCCAACTCTGAAGAGACTTTACCGTCATTCATATGACGGTGTCCTCCTCCGTTGCCTTTCTAATTCAGAGGCGCAAGAAGTGCTTAAAGAAGCACACGACGGCATATGTGGAGCTCATCAGCCAGGTCCAAAGCTCAAAGACAGGTTGCATAGGCTTGGAACTATTGGCCAACCATGATAGCCGATGCCATCCAATATGCATGAAGGTGTAAAGCATGTCAAATTCATGCAGACTTCATACACCAGCCTCCGGAGTTACTCCATCCAACTGTTACTTCATGGCCATTTGAAGCATGGGGCATCGATGTCGTAGGGCAAATCAGCCCCTCTTCGACAAGAGGTCACCGGTTTATCCTGGCAATAACCGATTACTTTTCAAGTGGGCAGAAGCCATACCACTGGTTGAAGTCAAAACTTCTAACGTGGTTAATTTTATCAAACACCATGTCATCCATCGATTTGGTGTCCCTAGGCGGATCATCCATGATAACGACCCCCAATTCATAAGCCAGGTATTCTATCGATTCTGCAATAAATACCGAATTCAGAATGTGATTTCAACTGCCTATAATCCCGCCGCTAATGGCCTGGTGGAAGCGTTCAACAAAACAATCATCAAGTTACTCAAGAAGTTTGTCTTCTCGAATAAGCGAGATTGGGACGAAAAGCTTGGTGAATGCTTTGGGCCTACCGAACCACGGTTCGGACCCCGACAGGCAATACGCCTTTCTCCCTGGCGTACGATTGTGAAGCAGTCATACCGTTGGAAATCTAGATGCCGTCATTATGAGTTGCTCTGACCACTAAGATCACATCAGAGGACAATGATCGGTTGCGTCTTCAAGAGCTCGAAGCCCTAGATGAGAAGCGACTACAAGCTCGGCAACACATCGAGTTGTATCAAGCTCGATTCTCAAAAGCCTTCAATAAGAAGATCAAACAAAGATTCTTCCAGAAAGGAGATTTGGTTTTAGCCGTCAGACGACCGATGATCATGACGCACAAAACCAAAGGCAAATTTCAGCCTAAATGGAAAGGACCATTTGTAATAGAAACAGTCTATTCAAACGGAGCATACCGCCTTATGACTTCAGATGGAGACTTACTCATGATGCCGATCAATGGCAAGTTCTTAAAGAAGTATTATCCCTGATTAAGGATCCTTCTCATGATCAAGTTAACACTACACCTCTGATCAAGACCTTCATATCCAAGGTACACGCAAAGAGAGCCTCTCTCTTCCTCCAAACGAGATCATGCAACCGTAAACCAGTAGGAACCTGGTCATACACTGGTTGTCTCAAAGGAGAATCAAGGTTACACATGCACTAACCACATGATCCAACACCTTTAACGGTTAAGGATAGAGGAAAATGTTGGCCTTTAAGCCCAACATAAGTCCTCGACAACTCATCATGCTGAGGGGAACAGCATGGCTAGCCCGACTCAAACGGTAGTGGATAAAGGCATATCAAACCCGTTGACAGTTGAGGATTTGCTAAAAATCCTAAGGGACCAGTTCCCATTTGATTCCCTCTCCAAAGTCACTTACCAATTCTCATCCATAGAATGGTAAGACCACATATAAAGATCTTTCCATCCATTTCGCTGTTACGTTAATATTAAACCTATGACAGTGATTTCCTCGCTTCTCCCCGTGAGAGCGAGACCCCTTTCATGCTATGTTTAACAGTATAACCTCTGGCATCCATTCGCTGTTACGTTAACATTAAACCTATGACAGTGATTTCCTCGCTTCTCCCCGTGAGAGCGAGACCCTTTCATGCTATGTTTAACAGTATAACCTCTGGCATCCATTTCGCTGTTACGTTAATACTAAACCTATGACAGTGATTTTCTCATTTCTCCCCGCGAGAACGAGACCCTTTTCATGCTATGTTTAACAGTACAACCTCTGGCATCCATTTTGCTGTTACGTTAACACTAAACCTATGACAGTGATTTCCTCGTCTTTTCCCGTAAGAACGAGACCCTTTTTATGCTATGTTTAACAGTATAACCTCTGGCATCCATTTCGCTGTTACGTTAACATTAAACTTATGACAATGATCTCCTCGTTTTTCGCAATAAAAACGAGACCTTTTTCCAAATTCCATCAAAATTCTGACTGGTCTGGACAATGTCTAAACTTGTTGACATTTACAAAAGACAAGTGACAGGCAAGCCGACGACCAGTTTTATACTTGTTGACATTTATAAAAGATAAGTATCACCTTTTAGTCCGACAAGGACTACCTTGAGCTTGGTGGCTTCTCAATCGGTTACGTAATTGCGACCTCTGAACTGGCAGATAGCCAAGTCTCATCTTTCAGTCCGACAAGGACTACTTCGAGCTTGGTGGCTTCTCAACCAGTAACGTCATTGCGACCTCTGAACCGATAGATAGCCAAATCTCACCTTTTAGTCCGTCAAGGACTACCTCGAGCTTGGTGGCTTCTCAACTGGTTACGTCATTGTGACCTCTGAACCGGCAGATAGCCAAGTGTCACCTTTTAGTCCGTCAAGGACTACCTCGAGCTTGGTGGCTTCTCAACCGGTTACGTTATTGCGACCTCTGAACCGGCAGATAACCAAGTCTCACCTTTTAGTCCGTCAAGGACAACTTCAAGCTTGGTGACTTCTCAACTGGTTATGTCATTGCGACCTCTGAACCGGCAGATAGCCAAGTCTCACCTTTTAGTCTGACAAGGACTTTATTGAGCTTGGTGGCTTCTCAATCGGTTACGTCATTGCGACCTCTGAACCGGTAGATAGCCAGGTCTCATTATTGAGTACAGTAAGGACTGTTTTCTCAAATGGCTACAGTACAACTTGAAAGCGAATGTTAAAAAGATAAAACAAGTTGGAAATACAACAGGGGAGTCAAAACAAAATTACTTTTATTGATTCCGAAAAGAAGGGATACATGAAGGCACATATATTACAAGCTATGATGATACTTCATAAGATTTGATCCGCCCTTCAAGAATAGCCAGCCTTGTCTTCCTGTAATCAGCAGCCCTGACAAGCTCCTGCGACCTTAGCTCAGCCTCACTAAAGCTCGCCGTCTGGGGCAAGCGAACTTCAACCTCAACCAAGGTTGCCCTCTGAGCTAACTCCTGCTGCGAGAGTTCGTCACTCTGAGCCCTAAGCTGCTCAAGCCGAGTAGTCTCTTCAAGACGCACTGGTTCAGCCTTGGATAAAAGAAGATTTGCCTTCCTGATTATCTCCTTGGCCTTTTCAATTTTATCTTCAGCGTCAAGAAGAGCACTGTTAGAAGCATCTATTGCGTCCCGAGCTCTAACTTCCTTGTCTCCAAGGATTTCAAGTCAGAAGAAATGGCCTTAGCAGCTTCTTGAGTGGCACGATGAGCTTCATGCATCTGAGCGACAAGGTGCGCAAGCTGCTCATTAACTGAAGACTCCAGATCTGAATGACTAAGATGGCGCCATTCGTCTACATCCCTCTCAAGTTGGTCCACCAGAAGTTCCAATGCAGTGGCCTGGTCATCCCCTTCAAAGTCTTGGATACTCTCAATGCTTCGGGAGAGGACCACCTTTAAAGCAGAGAATGAGGTAGTCGAGCCTTTCAAAATCAAAGCGATGATCGCATCGAGCTCTTATAAAAGCTATCGACTAGCTCAGCCACAAATTCATTCTCGGCCTCAATCACTCCTGGCAAACGAGCAGCCCCTGAAGATTCCACTGGCTTTATTGACACCACTGTGGAAGGAATAGTAGAAGCACTGGCTGCAGCAACATGAGAGGTCATCGGTGATCTCGGAGGAGTCCTCATTGAAACCAGTACACTAGCCACAACCGAGGTTGGACTAGTGACTATTTCTGGGAGAGCGGGCTCAACCACCAACGTTGGAAAAGTAGGACTGGTAATCACCCTCAGCTCCGTACCTGGCAAGATAGGCGGCGCTGGCGAAAATGATGGCATCTCACTCACCCATATGGTTGGAAGTGAGATCGGCTCCATGACTACCATCCCCTCAATTTCAGTTCCTCTGGCTGGTTCAGGCTGATAAGAGGGCAGGTCTCCATATAAAGCATCCAACTCAGCAGCATCCGCAACGGTCGAAGTGCTTACTTCACCCCTAGATCCCTCAGGAAGATTGGTTGGCTCTTGGTTGAGAATTTAAAGAATTTGTGAATGAGAGAAATGAAGTTTAGAATTCTTTTGTTCTCAATGTTATCCGCTGTAGCAAGGGCTCAAGCGGGTCGTGATCCTCAGGGAAGGATGCGATGCAAGCTTTTCGACTCGATTCCTCTGTATCTTCAAAAATAGGAGAAAAGAGATTAGATTTGAGAATATATGATATGAAAGACGTGGTTTTGCTGATTTTCTACCACAACCCTATTGCAAGTAAGTAGATTGATCTTCATCTTGAGATGTATGTAATTCACCCTAGGTTATTAAGAATAATTCAAGTAAGAAAAACCAATACCAGATTCTAACTAAGTTACATTATTTAAAAGCTAAACTATGGTTCATCCTAACATCTAGGTACAGCTTAATAGAAGATGAATCTTAAATTTATGCTGTCCTAGTTCTTAAGTTTGAAGTCATGAAAAGTCTTTTTAATATGCAACCTAGATTAAGAATCTTAGTTATCTTGTTTAATCTTCAAGAAAAGTTGTTATCAAACCTAGGGTTTCTAGAGATGGTCATCAATCTGATCAAGGCTTAACTGCTCTAGGGTTGCTTTAAGAATTTCAGCAAACCACTAGAGAGAATTAGTTCATCATCATTTTTTTTATCTTTTCAATTTATATTTTTTTTTATTGTTTAATAAGAGAGATTAGAGAAAGAAAGAAAGAAAACAAATCAGAAGATCGATGATTAGAAACCAAACCAGAGAGATCACAGAAATAAAATAAAACTAAATACAAAAAATTAAATGGGAAAAGGTAACCTTTATTGCAGAATAATCCTCCAATTACAAAGCTCCTTCTTCTCCACAACGTACATGAAATGAAAGTTACAATCTTGCAGAAATTTAAAGAAAATGGCTAAAAGAAAACCCTAATATGTCTCTGGATCCCCTTCTCTGCTGCGCCTGCAGGGATATTTATAGCGCAGAAAGAGATAGAGTCCTGGATAAAGTCCTCAACGAAATCTGGTAATCAGATTCATCCAAACTGTCGCAGAATTGCAGCTTGGGCCGCGTTTCTGCGGCAGTACAGTGGAGTCAGGCCACGTGCTTTGGCACGTGGCTTCTCCTGGTCCGTCCATATGATCGCCTGCTTCTGGAAGCTACATCCTGGCTCTTTATTCTGCATTTTTTGAGATAACTTAGTAATCAAGTTACCTTGATCTCAAATATCCCAAATCTTCTATCCACGAATTTCCTTCTTATCTTGGGCTTTTATCCTCATCCTGCAAGTGTTTAGGGTTGGATAGAAGTCTATCCTTCCCTTATCTTTGATATTTGCAACTTTTAGCCCTTGTATTTGCATTATGACTTCTTGTAATTGCGCTTTTGCACCTGGGCTTCAAACATGGGCTTGGATCTGGGCTTTTGGGCTTCATTAAGCTTTATTTCTTTATTTAATTCAACACTCAAGGCCTGCACACATTAAATAACAAAATATTAGTAAATGTGCAGAATTATATGAATAAATATGAAAATGTGATGGTAAATATGATGACAATTATGCATTTTTCACTACCAATCACACCCCCACACTTATCTTTTTGCTCGTCCTCGAGTAAAAACAAAGAAAATAAAAGAAAATAAAAATTAATCTAACCTAACTCACTTTCGTAGGAATCACGGTTGCACTTAGCACGTGCAATAAGCCGTTAAACCTCTAGGTTATCCTAGAGGACGAGTGTTGTCTCGTGAGGGTTTTCAGCGGATTACACCCACAAAATCCATAAAAAGAAAAGTATTTGACTTATATTTGAAGAGACTAAGTAGTCTATAAGTTTTAGGATTATCATTTTTATTCTTAGTCTTAATAAAGTTAATTGTTATTCATTTTAGGTAAGGATTAAAATTGAATTTCTAATATAGTCTTTTTCGTTACCAAAGATCATATGCATCCTTATGAATTTATACTAGGAATTTCTTAACTTGGACTCTCATGCCTCTATATATATATTTTTTCTCTTTTTTTTAATATGTATAATGCATCTAATTTTCTTTCGTATAAGCATTAAGGCTTCTTGAGGCCCTCATACCTAACTAATTGACTATTAGATGTGTTAATACATATATAAGTAATTTTTTCTTAATTTCCTTAGGCTTTCTAATCCACCCATGTAACGAACTTAAAGTCGATGACTCCCAAACCGGTTGGCTTTAGGGCACCAGGTGAGAAAACACCCCGCGGACTCAAATTCGAGTGAACTAGGCCCCAAAATTAAGGACTTTATTTTATTTACTCACCTTTAGGCATGAATACTTATGCTTCTTGAGGCACATGTATCAGCTTAATTGGTGATTTTTTTTTCTTTTTTTCTTTTTTTTATGAGGCACAAGGTCTTTGTCTTAGAATCCTAGATATGCATTTGGTATGCACATTTCATTAAGGTAAAAATTAAGACTAATTACTTATTCAATTTTCCTCTTATACCTAAAATTTAAACAATTTATTTATTTTGACTAAATCTTTAGAAATCCTAATCATGATTTTCCTAATCCTTAAAACTAACTTAGGTTTCTTTCAAAAAAAATAAGTCAAAATATTGTCCTTTTTATAAAATTATTTTTTTAAAAATTTTTTTAATTTTTTTTTAAATTTTTTTTTAAGTCAGAAATGTTAGAACAATTTTTTTTTTAAAAAAAAAAATTTTTTTGTTAGAAATGTTAGAACAAATAAAGAGAAAAATATTTTTTTTATTTTATTAATTAGTCTTTTCTATGTTAGTAAACCCTCCCCCACACTTATCTCATGCATTGTCCTCAATGTATGAAATGCATGAATGCATGAAGAAAAATGTAAAGAGAGGCAAAGAATAATAGTATACCATAATATGTACAACACATGTATCACTCTCACCTAGAGCTGCTTAGGATTCATCCCTCTAGCTCGTTTCCCATCATTCCAATGGGTTCTCTTTATAAGGCACAATGGGGAGACCAACATTTTTGTTTTAACTTTCTTTCCCCCCAGTTTCATCTTCTTTAGGCTCTTCCTCATCATATGTCCACCTCCATTATTCAAAAATTCATCACACCTTTCAGTTGGAACTTCCTTGCCGAGAAATTCCAGCTCAGTTCCGTACATCTCCTCAAAACTTAAATCAACACTTTTCCCTGAAAGTGAATAATTAACCAACATCTCCTTAATCGGTGTATCTAAACACAGGAGTTTTTCTTCAAAGAGACTTTCGAAAGTTAAGTCAATCGGAGTTTCTTGAACTATATTCTCATGCGATATTTCAGTGCTTGGCTCTTTGAAGATACTTAGATCAAATCTTTGTTTTTTAAAGGGAACTTTAAAATTATAATCCTCAACATGTGTCATCTTATCACTAAAATCGCACTTATCCTCAAATAACTTGTCAAGAAATAGAGACTCATTTTCACTTTCTTTTTCACAAATGTTCTCAATGAAGTTCACCTCAAATGTTTGGTCTTTTATCTTACGAGATTGGTTTTCCAGGTTGAAGACATTGACCTCTTTAGTCATGTTTCCAAAGGTCAACCTCATGGATCCATTCCTACAATTTATGATCGCATTTGCAGTTGCAAGGAACGGACGCCCTAGGATAACGGGAGTTTGAGACCGAAGAGTGGATAGAGGTTCGGTCTCCAGAACAACAAAATCTACTGGGTAGATAAACTCCCCAACTCGGATGAGTACATCGGTAATTTCTCCTTTGGGAATTTTTATGGATCGGTCAGCTAATTGGATTGTAACCTTAGTCGGACTAAGCTCGCCCAACCCAAGTTGTTGGTAGACTGAGAAGGGGAGTAAGTTGTTACTTGCTCCCAAATCAAGAAGTGCATTCTTAATTGCAGTTTGACCTATTGTGCAAGAGATGGTGGGGCAACCAGGGTCCTTATACTTGACAGGGATCTGGTTGGACAATAGCTCACTAATGTTAGTGGCTAGAAAAACCTTCTTGGGCACATTAGTCTTTCTCTTCTTTGTGCACATGTCCTTAATAAACTTAGCATACTTAGGGACTTATTGGATTGCATCAAGAAGAGGTATATTGATCTTGACTTGATTAAAAATCTCGCGTACCTTATCCATTTGTGCACATTGCTTATCTTTAAGCCTATTTGGGTAGGGTGCGATGGGCTTGTGCTTATCTTCGGCTGACTTGTCTTTTTTAGTGTTGTTGGCATCAAGTTGAGATGGAGTGGGATCAGGCAAGCTGCATGCTTGTTCAGAACTTGATGGTGTTGATACTTGGTTATCAACTTGTTTTCCCGACCACAATGTATGAATCGCATTGCATTGACTCATATGATTCTCTTGAGCCAAGTGAGCTTGACTAGAGTTCCTAGGGTTTGGGAATGGTTGACTAGGTAGAGTACCCTTTTGCCTTTCTTGTTGATTCATTTGCAACTCTATCCTAGTCAAGACTTGAGCCATCGTGTTGTTGCTTTTAACCAAAGTGTCCACCTTTCTTTCCATGTTGGAGAGCCTTGTTTCCATTTGTGAATATTGGAAAGAGGGTGGAGGATTTGATAGGGCGGATTTTGGAAATTGTTGGAGAATTGGGGCCTAGTTTGATCATTGTTGCTTGGGCCCCATGAAAGATTGGGATGATTTCTCCAACCGGGATTGTAGGTGGGCGAATATGGATTGTTGGTGGGCCTTGTGAAGGCCGTATTCATATGTTCGGGCAAGCTTTGATGCGCGATAAAAATGGGACATTCCTCGAACACATGGTTCACATCTTGGCAATAAGTACAGCCCGCCGAAGGTGTTGGGCTGACTTGGTTCACAGAGACTAGTTCTTTAGTTTCAAGAGCCTCTAGTCTTCGCATTAGAGCAGCTAACTTAGCATCGGTTGCTATGTTGGCCTCAATGGAATGGATACCTCCTTTAGAAGAAGTAGGGTCATTAGTCCTAAATTTTTCCGGAGTTGGTTCCCATTGGATGGTATTATCAGCTAATTCTTCATATAATAACCATCCTTCATTTTCGTCCTTTTTTAGAAATCCTCCTTGGCACATGGATTCTAACAACGTTTTAGTTTGATATTCTAATCCATCATATAGAACTTGGCAAAGTCGCCATTTCTCTATCCCATGGTGAGGGCATTGGGCAAGGAGGTCCTTAAAACGTTCGAAATATTTCCAAAAAGGCTCATTTGCTGTTTGCTTAAACTGTAGGATATTCTTCCTAATCAGTGCAGTCTTGTGAACGGGATAAAATTTCTTTAAGAAGGCCTTAACGAAATTATCCCAAGAAGATATAGAACCGACCTCTAGACTGTAGAGCCATTTCTTTGCTAAATCCTTCAAAGCAAAGGGGACAAACCTAAGTTTGATGTCATCTTTTCCTAACTTAGGAATATTCATCATGAGACATACTTCCTCAAATTCCCTTATGAAGAAGTATGCATCCTCGGAGTCAAGTCCATGAAATTTCGGAAGGGTGTTGATGTATTGTGGCTTAAGCTCAAATGGGTCAACACCTTCATCGTTAAGCATGATGCAAGAAGGAAGAGAGGTCCTAATAGGATAGAACCTATCTTGGAGTGATATTGGTTATGCCATGTGTGGGTCGGCCTTTTGCTCGGGTGGTGAACTAGTTCTAGTTAGCCTGGATGTAAGAGGGTCTCTCGACCAAGCGGACATGCACAATCAGCAAACAAGTTCACCCAATCAATCAAATAAAAAAAAAATCAAAAATCCTAATCTAGGGTAAGCCTTGACCTAGACGACTCCTAACTTTAGACTGTCCTTAGGAGGTCTATTGTCGACGTTAACCACAAGCTAATCGGCCAGATCAGGGCAAGACCGGTGGGAGGTTTTCCGTCAGAGACGTTCCTTAATTAAATAACCACGTTCTTCGGGCTTTCGGCCCTCAATCCCTTTTCTAGACACCGATTTGACAAGGGTTAATTTCGAACAATTTTCCTTCTTCGGTCAATCTCCTATTGAGTCCGAGTTAACCTAGGGCCAACGTCTAGTCAAGTTTTACTTAAAGTTAGGGTTGTGAGTGTGACGGATATGATTTGTGGGCCAAGGAAGGGTGATGAATTCCCCACCTTATCTTATTTATGGGTTATGCCCTTAAAATATTTTTGTGTACGTGTAAAGCTGTAGAAAAGTAATCACTCAAGAAAGCAGTAAACAACCAAGAGTGTTTCCTAATCTATATGCTATGCAAACGTACCTTGTTGCCAGCACTCTTCAACAGAATTAAAGAAAATTAAAATAGACACGTGCCCTAATATGCAAGAGTCTAAAAATATTTTTTTATTTTTCAACAAATGGGTTAATGTTATTAATTAGCAGTTGCAGAGTGATCACAGAGAAATATAATCAAAGCAGTAAGCTATTTTTGCAATTCAGAGCAACCTGCAGAAAACCAGATTAGTAGTCAACTACTATTGCCGCAGAATTGCGGCCCTGGCCGCGGATCTGCGGCAAATATGTAGGCCCTGGTGCTCTGCCTTCGAGGGCAGAGGCACTGGGTTGCTGTATGTCCTTGCTACTGCTCTGTTTTCCTGTTCTCTGTATCTGCAAATAGAAAGAATAAAGAATGATTAGAACGAGAAAATCGTGCCGTTCCTTCCCCGGCAACGGCGCCAAAATTTGGTTGAGAATTTAAAGAATTTGTGAATGAGAGAAATGAAGTTTAGAATTCTTTTGTTCTCAATGCTATCCGCTGTAGCAAGGGCTCAAGCAGGTCGTGATCCTCAGGGAAGGATGCGATGCAAGCTTTTCGACTCGATTCCTCTGTATCTTCAAAAATAGGAGAAAAGAGATTAGATTTGAGAATATATGATATGAAAGACGTGGTTTTGCTGATTTTCTACCACAACCCTATTGCAAGTTAAGTAGATTGATCTTCATCTTGAGATGTATGTAATTCACCCTAGGTTATTAAGAATAATTCAAGTAAGAAAAACCAATACCAGATTCTAACTAAGTTACATTATTTAAAAGCCAAACTATGGTTCATCCTAACATCTAGGTACAGCTTAATAGAAGATGAATCTTAAATTTATGCTGTCCTAGTTCTTAAGTTTGAAGTCATGAAAAGTCTTTTTAATATGCAACCTAGATTAAGAATCTTAGTTATCTTGTTTAATCTTCAAGAAAAGTTGTTATTAAACCTAGGGTTTCTAGAGATGGTCATCAATCTGATCAAGGCTTAACTGCTCTAGGGTTGCTTTAAGAATTTCAGCAAACCACTAGAGAGAATTAGTTCATAATCATTTTTTTATCTTTTCAATTTATATTTTTTTATTGTTTAATAAGAGAGATTAGAGAAAGAAAGAAAGAAAACAAATCAGAAGACCGATGATTAGAAACCAAACCAGAGAGATCACAGAAATAAAATAAAACTAAATACAGAAAATTAAATGGGAAAAAGGTAACCTTTATTGCAGAATAATCCTCCAATTACAAAGCTCCTTCTTCTCCACAACGTATATGAAATGAAAGTTACAATCTTGCAGAAATTTAAAGAAAATGGCTAAAAGAAAACCCTAATACGTCTCTGGATCCCCTTCTCTGCTGCGCCTGCAGGGATATTTATAGTGCAGAAAGAGAGATAGAGTCCTGGATAAAGTCCTCAACGAAATCTGGTAATCAGATTCATCCAAACTGCCGCAAAATTGTGGCTTGGGCCGCGTTTCTGCGGCAGTACAGTGGAGTCAGGCCACGTGCTTTGGCACGTGGCTTCTCCTGGTCCGTCCATATAGTCGCCTGCTTCTGGAAGCTGCATCCTGGCTCTTTATTCTGGATTTTTTGAGATAACTTAGTAATCAAGTTACCTTGATCTCAAATATCCCAAATCTTCTATCCACGAATTTCCTTCTTATCTTGGGCTTTTATCCTCATCCTGCAAGTGTTTAGGGTTGGATAGAAGTCTATCCTTCCCTTATCTTTGATATTTGCAACTTTTAGCCCTTGTATTTGCATTTTGACTTCTTGTAATTGCGCTTTTGCACCTGGGCTTCAAACATGGGCTTGGATCTGGGCTTTTGGGCTTCATTAAGCTTTATTTCTTTATTTAATTCAACACTCAAGGCCTGCACACATTAAATAACAAAATATTAGTAAATGTGCAGAATTATATGAATAAATATGAAAATGTGATGGTAAATATGATGACAATTATGCATTTTTCACTACCAATCAGCTCTCTTGAAGTCGATGCACCCAGAGGCGGAACACCTGCGATAAGACTTTGTTTAGGCAGGGCATAACAAATAGCAAGTGCTAAAAGGTCAAAACAATACCAAAAGATAATGTCGCCTCAATCGTCTTGACGGCTGCATCAGTCCCCACGGGCTCCATAGGAAAATCTTTGGCAGAGTCAACATGAATGGCCGGCCCACCTTCACTTGCCGAACCCTCCGTGGTCCACCCAAAGGAGCTAGAAGCTTCGGGACTTCCTTTTGAGGTCCCAACGCCCGAAGGACCTACATCAGCCGCATCATCTCCGGACTCTTCTGAGACGGCAAAATAGCCAGCCTCATCACCCTCCTTATAAGTAAACAAGGGATCATAATGCTCCCCTTGTTCTTCGATAGCTTCAGCTCTCGGGCTTCTCACCGCCTCGGTGCCTGAATCACAAAGCAAATAATGAGATGTCCGGAACGCATAAAAAGTGTATTGCAAAGATGAAGCTGATCCTACCCGGATCCGGAGCGGCTTCGCCAGTAGTCGGTTTAAGAGCCGACAATTCAATTGCTAATGGGGCAAGAGGAGGAATCGCTGCAGATGGTTCGCCCTCTGCAACAACTGTAGGAGCGTAGCGATGAGGTTTCTTTACTACTCTCTTCCTACGAGAGCCACCCTCCCGCTTTCATTTGAAGTGGACGTCGGGATCTTCTTCCTCCACTTCTTCAACATCAGCATGTTCTACGGGGCCGTCCCCACCACGCCAGAAGCAGCTGCTGGAGTTTCAGCACCTGTATCCGCTTCGAAGCGAGGACTTCCTGCATCCGAGGCTTCACTGTCATCAACGGCAATAAAGTCCCCAAGGCCTGGGACGCGAACCCTTTTACCCTCGCCTTTCTCAGTGACCTTTCGCTTCAGCCGCTGAGAAATTAACTTCACACCAGAAGAATTAATAGAGAATCCGATGGGTGTGGAGTTTGAGGTCGTATACCACTAGCATAATCCCAGGGTCATCAGAAGGTTCGGAGTCCTTAGCCGCATGCACAGCCGCGCTTCGGTACAGCCAGCGATAAAGAACCACCAGGCATGGGCTCCATCGATCAGGCTTCCCATGAAAGCCAGATTGCTGTTCGGATTGCCCACATATAGTTGGTCATATCCAAACTGAAGGGCAAACCGACTTGGAACATAAGGCTCCAGGTAGCAGGTGTCCCCGCTTCTGTACAACAAATGTGAGGGCCGAATGCTAACTAGCCACTCAAAAATTCCCGGCTCAATAACGTCTTCCCTTCCCCCACGTCCTTGAACTCTTCACCATAGCCCGCATCCCGAATATATGGGAAGCAGCGGAAAAGGCTATAGACGTCATAGCGGCACAGCAACTTACGAACCGCCGCCACGTAAGTCTTCAACCATGAACACCCTCGAATCGACGGAGAAGCGCCATTCGAACACCTTCTGGGGGGTCCTCTCCGGCTTCGATCAAGGAAGGACAATGAAGGGCAAACCACGCCATCAAATAAGTATACGGCCAACCTATTCTAGGGTATGGTCCGTCGCAGGACAAAATAGTCCCCTTTTCCCGCTTCGTCGTTGGTGGCCTACAGAAAGCCTCCGTCAATGCGCGAAGGCCTCTCTGAATGCAGCACACCATGGCTAGAAGGAGTCCAAGAGAACGACCATGGACTAGACAAACGGCAGGCAACAAGACAGTCGGATGAATGACAACGCCCGAAGAAGATGGCACCACACATCTCTTCAACCAGACCGTCAAGAAACCCGCCAGAAGTGCCTTCCGGGATGTTGGCCGACGAGCCTGGTGGTGGAAACTCCGAAGAGTATCGCCTTTTTCATAGGGGCCGTCATCTTCTTCCAAAATTAGATCCCCTTGAGAATGCTTTTGCATCCGGCGAAAAATGTCTTCATCAGCAACTCCACAATGCGCCGCCTCAGGAGTATTTTCCATGTTAGGGAACAAATACTTTCCCCAACTCTTCAAACTGCACGAAGTTCCTTTGTGGCTTCCATGCATACTGGAACATATGTACAAGTGGCACATTAACTTCCGGTAGGTCTCAAACAAGGCGGGCTCCTGCTTCTCCAGAAGTGCCAATTCCGCCTCGCATGGGAAATATTCTTCGTATGGGAGAGATCCCAAAGGCAGAGCAGAGACTTCCCACATCTCGTGCAGAGGCATGCCCAATTCGCCAACAGGGTGAAGAAGGTCCCTGTAGCTGGGCAGTATAACTCAAAGGTGGCGTAGAAGTTCGCTACGCTCATTTGAATGCCATAACAGGTAGCCCTAACGGCCTCATAAAGATTTAGCCTCTCCAGATCCTCCTCGAAATGAGAAAGGACATATAGAGTCAAATCCCTCCACCATGCCTTCGGAGGTGAATCCACCCTGAAGTCCTAAAATCAGTGGCTGGATAGTTGCCATGAACTTTAAAGAATTGATTGCCAAAGGTCTGTGCCACCACAGGATTTTCTCCCACTGGGATGTCTGGCAGTACATTCCCAGGGTGGAGACCCATTATGCAATGAGGAGGCCCCGCTCTTGTGTAACCGGGTGAGGGAATTATCAACTTCCCTACGTGAACGGATTCAGTAGTCTGACTCACTTGCCACTGCATCTTCCGAGCCTTCGTCACGCATTGAAAGAAGGACAAGGGAAAATGCCGCTTGTTAGACGGAAGATAGAACTTCTCGCCATCTAATTGGGAAATCCACTGCCCCTCTCCGGCTAGAAGCTGGCGATCATGGTCTGGCGCCGCATCCCTGAACATGAAGCCGGGCTTCCGATAGATTCGTCGGTCAGAATCTTCAAGGGGAGCAGTAGTTAAGATGCTCCTCATGGTGCGTTGATCCCCACCATAAATAAGTGTATCTCGAGCAGGAGAGCTTCGCTCGCTGAATAGTGAAGACTGCCCTTGAAACTACAGGCTAACGTTGCCATCTAGCCCCCTGACCGTGCCAAATAGACTGTTCAAAGGAGCAGAAGTGTAGTGCACTGCAAGAACAAAGAAAAACTATGATTAGTTCATCAGCCAAACAAAGGCTAAACAACAAAGCAAAATCTGTTAAGCCATAGCCTCGCTTTCCGAGCGAAGTTGGCCTAATGATAGCTTCACCCCAAAGCTCAGCTTCGTCGCTGCAGCGTAACTCCGCATTCCACACGAAGGCAGGATGCAGGAAAATATCCAAGTGTTAGCTTCGCTCTGGAAGCTTAGCCTCGAACAACAGTATGCGACAAAGCCCCAAGGGCTAGCTTCGTCAGAAGGGGGTTATTGCCTAAAGGGCATTAAAGTTCTTTTCAGTTACACTTCAAAGGACAGCTTCGTATCCTGTCATTCAACAGGATGTGAACCGCCTAAGGGATAGCTTCGCCTGGAAGCTTGAAGAAGAGACCCTTCGGTTCTAATATTCCCAGTTAAGAAATCTAGAGAAATTCAGGGAGTCGAATTCCCTAAGATTAACAGATCATAATTGATCATTTTGGGCTCATCTAAAGATAGCCAGAAATCGGCTTTAAAGGAGAGACGGCAGTCTCTAATCAAAAGGGAAAGATCCCTACTGGCGATTGGTCGTTCGATGACCGGAGGAGGAGAAGACCCTCCGTTGCAGAGGTGGCAACCTCTTTTCCCGCTCGTCTCTTGGGAGCCATTGAAGAACTAAAAAGGTTATTGGATTCTTGAACGAAGAAGAAGAAGAAGAAAAGAGTCAAGTACTCTGGAAAATTCAAAGAGAAGTGTCTTCTCTTTCTCAGCCCGATCGGGCTTTTATAGGCTGATGATCGCCTGAAACGACGCTTCGAAAAGAGCACAAGCTGTCGTTTCAAATTAATTTAAAACGGTGCCTAAAGCGCCTTCCCGAGAAGCACTGATTCAGCCCCACTAAGGGCTAACTCCGCCACAAGTCAAGTGCTGACTTAGCGCGACGTATCGATAACTTCGCCGAAAAGCATGCCTTAGCTCCGCTAAAAGTACAGTCCGAGCTTCGCAAATAATTCATGCTAGCTTCGCTGGAAGCTCATTCCTGATTCAGAAAGGATTCTGTCTTTAACTTCGCGTAAAGTCTAGCTCCGTCGGACCAATTTAAGTGAAGGCAAAGCAAATCAGATGAGCAGAAAATAAATTTTCATTGATTTAAAAGGGAAGGTACATTGATACTACTACATCAAGGTTATGTTTCATACAACAGAATCATTTGCTCAAAAGGCATACAAGTACTTCCAAGCCAAACCAACTGGACACGAAAGGCCTTCCTCCTGCACAAGGCCGTAATCCTTCGCATAATGGCAGATGGTGCCACCAGGAAGTTGAACCTTCCGTAATCAAAATTGGCGAATGATCGATTGCCACCAGAAGGCTGGATCTTCTTTGATGAAAATTGGCAATGGAGGATCCGAGACCTTACAGGTGACGTCCGCTTTCCCGAAGTGGATCATCTCGAATAAGCGACTACCAGCCTCGCCTCGAAGTGGATCATCTCAGATAAGTGACTGCCAACCTCTTCTGGGAATACACATCAGCTGCCCGAGTTTGTTCCTCCTGCTTAGGATTAAAGTTTGAACTAGAAAAGCAAGAGGCAACTTCTTGGTCTCTTTCATCAAGTCGAAAGATTGGCAAACATAGCTCACTGCAATGCAAACTGAAACAAGTTAGCAGTAAGTCAAAGGAAAAGCTGCCAAGAAATGCTAAGTCAAATTCTTTGGGGCGAAGCAATTTATATCCGATTCAGTTAAGGATTGATTTTAGTTAAAGCAGAGGATAGCCTCGCTTGCACAGTGATGATGGGCTAGCTCAGCATAAGCCAAGTCCTAGCCTCGCCTATATGGCTAAGTCAGACTGATCCTGAGGGACGCAGTCTTAGCCCCACCTATATGGCAAGACTGGCTCAACTTTGAAGAGACCAAGTCCCAATTCCTGCCTATGTGGCGAACTTAGCAGGCATGCAGTGATCTTTGATCAAGTCAAAATGATAGCTTCGCCGAGAAGCTGGGCTGAAGCCCTTCTCTGCAGATCAGTCAGATGCAAAATGAAGCACAAGGGAAATCAATCCCTAAGGCAGCTGTTAAAGCTAAATTAAGGGAGATAAATTCTCTAAAAAGTTATCAGTTCATTGGTAAAGTCTCTAGATGACCGAGACTTATCGGTCCTTGGCCGGGTAATGACCAGAGTGGGCATCCCCACTAGTTTAGAGTATCTCTCTCTAATAACCAAGAGAAGAGAAGAGCAGATCACTTCTCTTCAGAGGACCTCAGGTGTCCTATTTATAGGCCTCATAGCCTGAGCGTTGCCGCTTCAAGCATAGAAACGCGAGCGGATTTAAGGCATTTATTGAGCCTTGAAAAAGGGAACGGTTTCCCTCGAAACCGTGCAAGGAAGAGATGATCTCCCTCATTAAGGCATTTATTAAGCCTTGAGAAAGGGAATATTCTCCTTTGGAAGCACATAAAGGAGGAATGATCTCCCTCGATTAATGCAAGAGAGGTTATTCTAACCTCGAAAAAGGAGCAATCCTTCTCGTAACGAGCCGAAAGCAGTTGGCCTCGGAAAGGAACAACATTCTAAAGCGAACTTATTCCGAGAGGCTCGGATGCGGAGCTACCCAGACGCGAAGCTAACCAGAGTCGCGAATCTACACGATTCTTCGGCGAATCTATCCCAAAGCAGGATTGAAAGCGAAGCTGAACTCAACCACCATGGCGACGTTCGTACTTCACATACCACTGATCAAAACAATTCAAAGTATTTCGAAGTCTGAGCCATTAAAGACTTTTGAAAACTTTGAAGGGGTCTTGTTGACACTTTAAAAAAGACAAGATTTTTACTGGCCTGAATAATGTCTAAACTTGTTGACATTTACAAAAGACAAGTGAAAGATAGGCTGATTGGTCCGAACAATGTCTAAACTTGTTGACATTTACAAAAGACAAGTGATAGACAAGCTGACGACCAGTTCTGTACTTGTTGACATTTACAAAAGACAAGTGACAGATAAGCTGACGACCAGTTTTCATTCATCCCCAAGGGACAAAGCAGCAACTTGGACTCTACTATCCAGTGAAGCAGACAGTAAGCCCAGATTGTCTCTAAACAGACCTCAGCAGGTCTAAGATACTAGCACTTAGCATCACATGAGCCCAAAGGGATAGCCTCGCCTGAGAGGCTAAGATCACCTAACTTCGCCTTGAAGCCATTCACAGCTCCGTCAGGAAGCTAACTTACAGCTTCGCCTGAAGTGCTCAGTTAACTCCGGAGAGAGTTAGCTTCGCTTGAAGCCACACGCAACCGCGCAGAAGGATGTTCGGTAGCTTCGCCACAGATGTTATCTAGCTCCGCTGAAGAGCTTTTTTCTGACTTCGCCACATGCGCCTTCCAGCTCCGCTGTGAGCTCAACGCAGGCAGCTCCGCTGCGGGTCTTTATGGTCAACCTTTGACCAATTAAATCTCCAGATGAGACCAAATCTATTCGGATCGAGATCAAATCCAATCAAGATCAAATCTAAGATCAAATTTGGCAGTTGATTGCCATAATCTCTTGACTCTCCTAAAACGAGTAAGGGGATCAAGGGAGATCTTCCAACAATATAGAAAGGATCAAAACAAATCAGGAGACTGATCTACCTGCTACTTTTAGCTTCGCAGAAGCTGATTCTAGCCTCGCAGCAAGGCTACTTTCCAGATTTAAATAGATTTGATTCAATCTGTTTTCATATTTTTGAGAGACAATTATACCCCTGCTCTCCCTATAAATAGCCCACCAGGGGCACAAGGAGACGACACGCAAGAGAGACCCCTGCACGAGAGGATTTCTTCACGACTGCATAAGGCGCGCATAGAGAGGCTAAACAGAGATCTATTCTCTTGCTTCCAAGAATTCAGTGACTCTAGAGAACTACTTCTCTAATCAGGGTGTTGATACCCTAATACCTTCCTTCCTCTCAAGGAATCTCCAGAACCAGGCGAGAAGGAATTCCTAAGATAAGGCGATTTTAAGAAGCAACAATAAGGTTCTACCCTTCGTTCTCCGATTCCCCGAACCAGGCGAGAAGGGAATCTCATCGCTCGCATCGTCAAAGGGACAAAGTGGTCGCGCGCTGACCAGACTCCTACCGGCACACTTCTCCAGAATCTCTAAGGAGATCTACTTGTAATCTTTTGTGTTACTTGTAATTTAGCTCCTCGACCCTTTTCTTTTTTGTAAGTTTTCCCCTTTACAAATCAATGGAAAACACCACACTTATCTTTTGCTCGTCCTCGAGCAAAATAAAGAGAAAAGAAAAACTAAACTGGCCTAACCTAACTCACTTTCGTAAGAATCACAGTTGCACTTAGCACATACAACAAGCCGTTAAACCTCTACGTTACCCCTAGAATACGAATTTTGTCTCATGAGAATTTTCAGTGGATTACACGCACAAAATCCATAAAGATAGAGAAAAAAGTGTTAGTATTTTTGAAAATGTAATTTGAAGAAAAAATATTTAAAGTATTAATGTAAAAATTCAAGTAATCTATAAGTTATAGGATTATCAAATCTTAATCATTCCTAAACTTAGTCACTATTCAAAAAACTTATTTTCAATCAAGATAAGGATTGAAATTGTATTTCTCATCTAGTCTATTATTTTACTCTTAGTCATATGCATCTTGTGACCGTGAAAATTTTACTCCGGATTCTTCAACTCTAACTCTTATGCCTTATTATTTTTTCTTCTTTTTTTATTTATTTATGGCAGTAATATCCCTTAGCTCTATTAGGCTTTCTAATTTGCTCATATGTTTTAGGGAACCGGGTGAGAAAACGCCCCAAGGATTTAAGACTCGAGCAAATAAGGCCACAAAAATCTATTTATATGAACCATTTTTAGGCATGAATACATATACTTTATGAGGCACAAATACCCAGCTTAATCAGAGAATTTTTTATATAATAATTTTTTAAGGCATAAGAATCTTTGTTTTAGAATCGTAAATGTGTAAGTATATAAAGTATGCATATTTCATCAAGATAAAAATCAAGACTAAATTACTTTTTTAATCTTTCTTCCTAACCTCAAAATCAAACAAATAATTTTCTTTTAACCAAGTATAAGAAATCCTAATTATGATCCTCTTATTTCTTAAATTAACTTAATTTCTTATAAAAATATGTCAAAGTATTATTTTCATTTTCAAAAAGTTTAAAAAGAAAGTTTTTTTTAATTAGTAAAGTTAGTATGTTAGCAAACCCTCTCCCACACCTAACTCATATATTGTCCTCAATGTATGAATAAAATACAATAATATATGAAAAAGAGAAAGAGAAGGAAAATTATCACCTAAAGGTGATGGTTCGGGTGGTGGTCTCATTGGGACAAGTGTTTCTGCTCAATTTAGATACTATGAATTTTCATGAAACTCACCTTTCATGATCGCTTTTCAAATAGCATTTTTATACTCCCCAATATGGATAGAATCATGCAAGATCCTAGCATGAATTTTTTCCAGTTATATGACCAATCTTGGGATATCATCATGGAGTCATATTAATCTAAATCCTGGTCCAACAGTAGAATGTGATTCTGTGGAATGGATGATTTGGGCTGAACAATGAATGAAATGGTAATCAATACTGACTTGGGAATAAAACTCAAATCAAATTTGGGATAGAGAGTTGGAGTTGGTTCATGAGTTTGATCCAAATCATAGAATTCAAGTTCATATTCATTTTCAACAATGAAATGTGACTATCTAAAATAAGGGTTTCATATTCAAGCTCTATAGGGATAGAAACCAGTGTTAGCTTCAGAATTGGGTCCATATCGGGTAAGGATATCAGAGTCAGCATAGATTTAAAAAGTTAAACGAATCACAACATTGAGAATCGGTATCACATTCATCTTCAATTTCAATCTCATTGAAATAAAAACTTAAAAATTTGTCAATGGGTTGATATTGGTCAAGTTCAAAATTATGTGGTAAAATTGAATCTTGGTTAAAATCTCCAAGATACCATAATTCTTCATCAATATGGTTAGGAGAATCAGGAATGGTTGAAAATGTGTTAGGTAGAGTTTTCTCATTCCTATCATTAATTGTGTTAACCAAATGACTCACTTTTGCTTCTAGCCTATTGAGAGATTGGGGACAATCCGTTTGGGATTGAATATAATCATTTAGCACTGAATCATGAATTACATACTCTTTTCTAAGTCAACAGGTTCTTCTTGTTGTTGTTAGACTTGAAAATTGGAGTAGGGATCATGAATTTGGAAATTGTTTGGGAGAATTGAGTTCAATTGAATTTGCACTTATCGTGTGGACTCAAGAAAAGCTTCGAAAGTCTTTTCTAAAGAAGATTTCTCTTCTATAGGTTGGTCTTGGCATGGATTATGAAGCTGTTTATTGGTAAAATTGTTGATAGTAAGACTCGGAGAGTTGTATCCCACTGACTCAGTGAAGAGTGGTGATGATTATCCCATTCTTATTCATAATATTGAGATTGGGACATATATTGATTCGAATAAGACCAATCTGGCATACTTGACTGGTTAAAATTATGTATTGGCGGGTTAGTTATATCTCAATTGAAAGAGGTCGGGGTGAAGTATAGATCATTATATGCAATGGAAAAATTATAATTGTAATTCATATCACAAAGATATCACAAACAAAAACAAATAAATAACAAACAAAAAAAAGAAAAATCTGGCTTAAGTTAGCGTAGAGCTTAGACCTGAATGACTACTAACTGATGATTATCCACAGGAGGTATATGCAGAACCTGACCACAAATCGACCAGCTAAGGATAAGATTCGTGGGAGGTATTCGCGCTTAAAGAGATGGGCCTAATTATGCCAAACCACCAGCCTTCAGGGTTTCACCCCTCAACCCCCAACCTTCGACACCGATTTGACAAGAGTCAAATTCTAGCAACTTTCCCCTTAAGACAATCTCTATTTGAGTCTGAGATGTCCCTAGGGCCAATGTCTACTCAACTTTAAGTTAGCCTGAGTTAGTGAGTGAGGAGGTAATTTTTGGGGTAAGGGAGGATAATGACTTCCCCACTTTATCTTATTTAAGGATATACCCTTAATATTTTTAGTGCATTGTACAAGTATAAAGCAATAGGTATCACTCAAGCAATATGAAACACTCAAAATATGTTTCCTAAACTATATGCAATGCAGCATACCTTTGCTCCAGCACTCTTCAACAGTAATGTAATGAAACAAATAGATAAATGCCTAGAATGCAATCTCTAAACTATTTTTAGAATTAACAAACACCAATTTACTTTGAGGTTAGAACAGTGTGTAAGATAAGTTAAATTAAGAATCTAAACACTGCAGATGATTATCTTTATAATTCAAGCACCCTGCAACAAAATAGATTAGGGTCCTTCCCACTTTATAGCGCCAACGCGGCTTTTGTCGTATTTTTGTGGTAAAGGTTGGGTTCCCTGACCTCTGCTTTCTAGAGCAGGGTCTCATACGCTATATGTCCACTGCAACACTTTATTTTCAGAAATCAACCCATGCAGACCAAAACAGAGAAAAAAAAAGATTAATTTGTTTAAGTAATCAAAAGAAAAGAAAACTTACCGTCCCTCCGGCAACAGTGCTAAAATTTGTTGATCGATCCTGACCTGCACAGAAAAATACAGACTTTTAGAGAAACGCCAAGTCCTCGACACTACCGTGTAGCCTAGGGCTAACGGGTCGTGATCTACATGGAGGGACAACGATAGAAGTGTTGTGTAAGTTCTTTCTTTTAATTTACCAAAACTAGTTAATATTTATTTTTTCAGTTTTATATAATAAAAATAAAAATAGTATAGCTAATCTAAGAAGAAGATGGTAGAAGAAGAGATGGGGGTGACGTTATTTTTTTAGTTACAAAAGAAAAGGAAACAAATAATTAAAAGTGTTGGTGCAAAAATCATAAATAAAAAGATATTAAAGAAGAACACATTCCTCTACTGTTTGAATCATAATGAAAATTACCTTGAAATAAAGCAAAGCAATAGAGAAAAATAAATAAAGTAGGGCTTCGGTGAGATCGAGCATAATGAAAAAAAGTGAGAAACCTCCATTGATTGTCACCTTCAATATAAGTTTCTTGAGAAAAGATTACAATAGTGTCACTCTACAATAACTCTTCCTCTCTTTTAATCATGTAACTCTCTCTAACCTAAAAAAATAAAAATTATATTGAAGAAAAAAAGAAAAACCTAAATTAAAACTCTCTCTGAGATGGTGCCCCTCTGCCTTCGAGGTTACAGGTATTTATAGGAGAAGAAAACGAGTATTGAACGTGTACGAAGGTAGGGGGAGTTGGCGCCCCCTGGTTCAACTATCAAGCCACAAAAATGCAACTTTTGCTACATTTTCACACGGCCAGGATCAAAGAGTGTGTATTCGTCCACGTGTCCTCATCCCTTTATCCACTTGGATTTTGAATTTCTGTAGTCATTTCTTCATCCATCATGTTGTACATCACCTCGTCTGCGAGATATAGTTGGATCGTGCTTGCCGCCTTTAAATCCATTTCTCACAATCCTCATTTGACATACATGCAGGTTTTGCTGACTTATATTGCAAGGTCTTGTGAAGACCCTGTTGCACCAGTAGCACCTTCACCTTCTTTTGCCATAAGCCCAAGTTTCCTTTGCCATTGAACTTTTTGACCTAAAACTTTGTCGTAGAATTTCATATCTTTGACATATCGCCCTTTTTCAACCTTTAACTCTGATACCAATTGTTGTGACGAAAATTGATATTCTATGATACCAATTGTTACTTTTAGGATCGACATTTGAGGAACTTGGTAATATAATCAGTACTTGCAAAAGAAAATTATTGTAAAGCAAACTAGCAATACCTAGAGAAAAGAGTAAAAAAAAAGTACACGAGGATTTAACGTGGTCGGACCCAAACTTGCCTACGTTCACGGGGAGAGAACTTAAGAGAGCTTATTAATAACTTTGTACAAAGAGATCTAACATTCCTCTTGATGCAACAAGAGTATTCACCTTTCACTTAAATATATGCCTTAAATTGCAAGAGTATTACCTTATCTCTAGGTACCTTTACCTTACTCCTCTCTTTACTTGGTTTCCTTCTGATCTTCTTGGTGTCCTCCATCTTGTTCTCCTTGAGATCAGCTTGGTTGTGGCAATTACAATGCTTAGTTATAACTTTTATTTATAGGATTTTACAATACAACTCTTATTTAGACTATGAGATGATCTTGGCCTTTGGATGGTTGGGGAATCTTGATCTCTCTTTTAGGAGTTGATCTCCTTTATCTAGAAGGATTCTAGACTATTTAACCTTTAGAAACAAACCTTCATTGAATAGGAATTTAATCCAATTTGTATCCTATCAAAATAAGAAAACTTGCAGTCGCCTGAAAAGAAAATTGCTTCAGCTTAATTTTCTTTTTCTGCTTCAAGCCATCGTCTTTTCTAACTCAATTGAATTTTCTTGGACCATCATCTCCTCTTGAAAACAAAGCAAAATCCTAACATCAGCTCCACCATCGCCACTGCGGCTCCTAAGTACCCAAACGCCACCACAGCTCCACTACCACGAGCTCCACTCACCCTCCACCACCGTGCTCCCAAATCCCAACCACCGCCACCGAGCTCCACTCCCCCTCCAGTCGGAGCTTGCAGTTGCTCTGTTAGGAACAGAGGTTCTGCTGAAGCCTGTTGTTGTTGCCATTACAGCTCGTGCGATGTCGGTGCCAGCAAACAGAGCTCTAGCTGCAGGTCGGAGGCGAGCTTGAGGAGGCGCTAGGCTTTTGATATCTGATGGGGAATTTGAGAGGGAGAGAAGCGGGGGCGCGAGAATTTGATTTTTTTCGGGGTGTGAGAGGGAAACAAATTTTTTGGAAATGACGGCGGTTCACTTTGAACCGATGTGTTAATTTTGGGGAAATGACCTCGGTTCATTTTTAGAACCAACGTCATAAGTCTTTTTTATTTGAAAAAGACTTTGGAGAACCAACGATGGTTCTTTAATTTGAGTTTCTACGTCATTTACGAAGAACTGACATTGTAAGTTTTTTAACATATTACAAAAATGTCACCACCTCTATTTTTTAAGTTTCTACGTCAGTTTTTTGGAGAATCGACGTTGTATGTGTTCAACATATTACAAAAATACCCTCACCTCTATTTCACGTCGTTGTGTTATTGAAACCGATGTCAAATTTACGATATGAAATCTCAATTATGTACTAGTGAGGAATACATCTTTGGTGGAAAATTAGGGATTGAATGCCCATTTATTATGCGTCCGGAGCTGTTCTCAGTTAGGTGTAGCCTATGCATGATAACTGCTTTTCAAAATGTTGACGATACATATTGAGAGGGAGCTTTGACGAAGATTTGTTGTGGTAGTATTTGGAACGAACAACCTTACACCAGAGAAGTTCAGCCATAAGTTTTCATACTTGCCTGAGGAAAAAATTCAAGTTTTTTGTGTAAGATCACAAAAGCCGATCTCACTAGCTTTCCTCGGTAACTTGAGATTTTCCCACTGGTGAAAATAAAAGAAACCCCTCCTCATATTTTAAACCCCAAAAAAAACTTCGAAGAACATCTTGTTGTATACTAGTCTACAGACTAATATACTATAATTTAAAATTTTAAGTGGAGAATGGATCTTATTCAACTTTTCTTTCTTTCTTGCTTACTTACTTGCTTGAAAAAACAAAGAGGTACACTAGCCTTTTATAGGCTTCAAAGAAAAAACTTATAAGAATACCAACCAGCAATTTAATGTCATAAACAAATGACAATAATGCATATATGACTCTTTAACTTCTCCAATTCATGGTGACTTTTTATTTCTTCAAATTGATGATGACTCTTCATTCCTCCAAATTGAAGATGATGACTCTTCATTTCTTTTAATTGATGATGACTCTTTATTTTTCCTAATTGATGATGATGACTCTTTATTTCTTCACCTCATGGTATCTCTTCTACTTTCAAAATTAATATCATAAAGGCGTTTTTATTTGATATTCCAACATGCCCCCTCAAATCAACATGTTCTCATACCGAGAATTTCTTTTAGCCTTCTGATAGGCAATGGCTTGGTGAAAATATCTGCTACTTTCTCCATAGTATGATAATACTCCAGCTCCATGATTTTCTACTTTACATGGCCTCTGAGAAACTGAAACCGTGTATCTATATGTTTGCTCCTCCCATGATGTACTGGGTTCTTTGCAAGTTGGATGGCTGATATGTTGTCCACAAATATTACAGTCGCTTCTTCTTGTGGATGATCCAACTCTATTAAAATGTTTCACAACCATATAGCTTCACACACAGTAGATGAAACTGCCACATACTCTGCTTCGCATGAAGATAAGGCCACAACTCCTTACTTTTTTGAGATCCATAAAAATGCAATTAACCTAAGATAGAAGACATAGCCAGTGGTGCTTTTCCTCTCATCTTGGTCACCTCCCCAGTCCCTATCTGAATAGCCTACTAACTCTGCAGTTTCATCATAAGTATAAAATAGACCAAGGTTGAGTGTGCCTTTGATATACTTTAGAATCCTCTTTGCATCTAGCCAATGAGACTCTTTCGATGTCTCCATATATCAACTCACAAGTCCGACTTCATAAATAATATCGGGCCTTGTGATCGTTAAGTACCTCAGGCTACCAACTAGACATTTGAAAAAAGTCGAGTCTACAAAATCTCCATTTCTTCTCTTGATAGTTTCATTCCTATGGCTATTGGGGTGTTCACTGGTTTGCAGTTACTCATCTTGAATTTCTCCAAGATCTCCTTTATGTTCTTCTTTCGAGATATAAATATCCCATCTTGTTGTTGCTTCACATCGATACCAAGAAAATAGGACATCAATCCATTGTCCGTCATCTCAAATTCATTGAACATCGCCTCCTTGAATACAGCAGGCATCTCGGCGCTACTTCCTGTGTATAACAAGTCATCAACATAAAGACAAATTATTAGAAATTCACCTTGATGGTTCCTCTTCATGTAAATGGCATGCTCATAAGGACATTTGGTGAAGCCATTTTGATGAAGATAACCATCAATTTGGGTATTCCATGCTCGTGGTGCCTGCTTTAAGCCGTCAAGGCTTTCTTTAGGTGATATACTTTGTCTTCTTGTCCTTTTACCAGAAAACATTCTGGTTATTTTACATACACCTCTTCTTCAAGAATATCATTGACAAATGCTGACTTGACATCTAGATGATATATCTTTCACCTGTAATGAGCTGCAAGTGAAATTAATGGTCTCACAGTGTCCAATCGAGTAACTGGTGCAAAGACTTCTTTATAGTCGATGTCGTATTTTTGTTTGTAGCCTTTCGCTACAAGCCTCTCCTTATACTGATCAACTTCACCATCTATTGTGCGTTTAATCTTGTACACCCATTTGACACCTATTGCCTTGTGATTTTATGGAAGTGTTGTCAACTCTCATGTGTCGTTCTTCTAGATCGTATGCATCTCCTCCTTCATTGCTAATCACCAACAATCTTCTTTCTTAGACTCTTTGAAAGTGAGAGGCTCATGATCAGCAAATAAGCAAAAGAAATTAGTCTCTCCATCTTCTTCTATCTGCTCATAGATCTCCCTGATACTTCTCATTTTGATTGGACCTCGTTGCACGGAGGATTACAACTACTACGTTCCCCAGAAGATGGAGAACCTCTTGCAGAAGATGGTGTAGCATGTTGAGGAGATGGTAGTGTAGCTGGTGGTATAGCTAGTGGTGGAACCTCATGCAGGGGCTCATCAGGTTCATTCACCACGGGTTGCTCTTTGACAGTCTCTTCATTGCTCCAACTCCATACTTCAGTTTCATTGAACTAACCACTAGTTTCTTAGTTAGTGGATTATAGAGCTTGTTGTTTGGTACGGAGAAGAAGAATTCGATGTAAAGTTTCCTTGAATCAGTTGAAAGATTATAACGGACTAATGCTCCGACTACAAGGGAGGGAAGATGTTGAGTCTTGAATCTCCCCTTTGTTTAGTGCTGGGTTCTTCAAGTGGCGGTGGAAAGTGAATCTTGTTTTCCGTTGACCGGGTGAACATCGAAAACTTCTGGGGATCTTCTCTTCGGATGGTGGACGGAGTAGCACAGCTCTGTCGACCAAGAGATTGTAGGTAAAGATTAACTTGTACGCAGCAAGTTATCTGAAGGGTTGGACTCTCTTTCCTCCTCTATGGAAGCTTTAAAGTCAAGCTCTTTTCTCTCAGAGTTCTTCTCTCAAAAATCTGACCCCTTCTCCATAGCAACGGGGCTATTTATAGAGGTTTCAGGGGCATACGTGCCTCCTAAAAACACTCATAATGGGGGTTAACTTTCCCCGTTATGTGGGCCGTGATTGACCCTATAACCGGGACGGTTACAACTGAGACGCGGGTGTCGACCCACGCACCTTGGTGCTGCTGAGACGCGGGTTTCGACCCTCGCGCCTTGGTGCTGCTGAGACGCGGGTTTCGACCCTCGCATCTTGGTGCTGCTGAGACGCGGGTTTCGACCCTCGCGCCTTGGTGCTGCTGAGACGCGGGTTTCGACCCTCGCGCCTTGGTGCTGCTGAGACGCGGGTTTCGGCCCTCGCGCCTTGGTGCTGCTGAGACGCGGGCTTCGACCCACGTGCCTTGGTGCTGCTGAGACGCGGGTTTCGTCCCACGCGCCTTGGTTGCGGCAGTGTTGGCTGAGACTAGCCCTGTGTCTGGAGTTTGGGACTCTGCCTTTGATGACTTGTCTTTAATGGTTTTTAGACAGCCTACAGAACCCCCTCCAAAGTTTTCGATATTCCGCAGTTAGCTGAGACGGATTTCGAAATACTTTGGACTCTAGCTGAATCCACTTTTATGATTGTACTGACAAAGCTTTGGGCTTGATCTTGTTTGGAGTATGGCCTTCGTGAGTGTTCTGTGAAACTCTTTAAAGCCGCCAAAACTGATCGCGTGGAATGTCTAGATACACAGTCTAAACCTCCCCGATGCTTTAAGTTTGTCGTTGGTGTACTTTAAACCAGAGGTGGGCAGTCGTCTGCCAGTGCCAGTGTACTGTTGAACTGAATTGCAGAAGCAAGGACTACACGCCAGTTCTGTGGACGCAAGGGTGATACGTGACTATTACTCCATGAGGTAGACGCGATTTTGGCCAGGTTGAGAAGATGCGATCTTTGGAGGGACGCGTCTCTTGGGATGAAGACGCGACTGTTGGATGCGAGTCCGTGCCATGAGTACGCTGCCACGTGTCCCGTAGAATTGAGGGGACATCTACTTTTTGGCGTGTGAACTTCACGCTGCATTTAATAGCTGTCCACGCGTCAGGCGGTGATTAGGCGTCGAGCCAAGCGCGCGTATCTTTGCGAATCACCGTGCCTATAAAAGGCAACAGTCTTTCAAGAGTCATCATTAGACTCTCCTTCGTCTTCGTGTGCATCTGTTAGGGTTTTGAGAAAGGAACTTCCTTTGTTCTCTTTACTTCATCTAACACCAGACTTTTGATTCACAATGGCACCAAAGGCCAAGCAAACTGCTTCATCTTCACGAGCGGTCGTCGCTGAGACTCAGAGGGGCGGTTCCTCCATGCAGGAAGCCCCTATTTCAGGTATAAAACCATCGGACTTGATTTCCACCATTAAAAGGGTTTATAGAGTTCTTTGAACTCTTGGACTCCACTTTTAAAATTGACCCGCCGACGCGGGCTCGAGTCCATGTTTGATCTTCAGACGTTGCCCTTGAGTCGATAAACAAGGCGCGGGTTTGATGACCCTTGCTGCTTTTTTTATCTGCTTAAACACATTGCCCCAGTGAGCCTTGCGTTTCGGATTCAACACTTAGAATGTTTCTAAGTATGAAAGATTCGGACGCAGATTTCTTATGACTCTTGCGTCTTGTGAAATCAGACGCTGGTCCTCATGAATCTTGCGCCTGAGTCCAACTACTTAGAGATTTTTCATAAGTCTTGGATCTTCAAAACGCGAGCTCCACGCTAGCCTCGCGATCTTCGGGTCTGGACGCAGCTTTTGATGATTTCCGTGTCTGAGTTTACTTCTGCGTTTGAGTTGTGGACACTTAATCATTTCCTTTCAGATTTCTGATCAAATTTCGTTTTCTTTTTGCAGTGCGATATTCCGCCGATCCTCTCTCCAAAAAGTGTCACTTCGGGCACGTAGGTGGTGCTGACCGCAACTTAACCTTCGTGTTGCAAAGGACCGCTCCTGTGACCGCCGATAAGCCGAGGGAGCGAAGGGAGAGACTCTCCAAGGTCGACATGGCGACATTCCGGGAACTTATGACTGACGCAGAATTTAAGACGGATTCGTGCATTCCATTGAAGAAACCCGTCTTCTTCTTTGGGGACAATATTGGTGAGGGTGGTTACGTCTTGCATGATGACGATTACAAGTGGCTCCGCCAGATAGGGGGTAGGAAATTCTTTCTTCTAAATATGGAGAGAATGTATCCCCTATCCTACCTTCAGCACATATCTGTCCCTCGGTCAATGCAATGGGACCTTGCCTGACCTGTCTCCAATATTTCTCTTGGCATCTTGAGCGCCAAGAAGGTACACACGGCCGGTCATGGAAGGAAAGTTTTTAGCCTGTTTCCTGGACTGCTCAGGTCTGATTACCCAGTAGGGGAAACCCCTCAGCTCGGCACTACCTTTATTAATCAATTCATGAAGGTAGGGGGTGATTTTCCCACTGACTTCCGCCCGCTCGGGTGGATTCATTCCACTAATAAGTACTGGTGGGGCAAGATGGTGAACTTTGTCCTCACCGAACTCAGAGGTCTATTGGACCAAGTGGGACTGTATCAAGCGGTCAGGGCTGTGCAATATGGCATCCCACAGAATTTCCAAAATTTCTTTGGGATCCTGGAGCACTACAACCTTTGACGGGGACGTTCTTCACCCCGGTTGGAGAAATAGGGCTCGCCTTGCATGAATTATATGAAGTCTCGGGGCTGGTAATGGGAGATGCTCCTTATGAGGAATACGTCCCCACCTCTGAGGAGCTTCATCTCTTGAAGAAAGAGTGCCCTCGTGTATATGAGACCTACTGGGAAGTGTTATGTCATTTCCACATCTGCGGCCAAATAACCTCCTGGAGGACTAGGAGAGTTAAGCAGCTGTCTTGGGCGAGCTACTTATTTAATGGTATCATTGAGAAGACCATTCAGTGACCAGTCTGGCTCCCAGCTCTGACGAAGAAATCGCCGAGAGGACCGACGCCTCTGTGAGTTCTTATACCACAGAGTCGAACGAAGACACTTTCAAACCTGACACGGTTTTTGAAAGTTTCCATCACCAGGCCCAGGTCCCCATTTCTAACCGGGCACTGTTGGCGGGTTTCCTCATGCTGTGGTTGAAGCGTTGTGTAGTGCCGACACTGCCGCATGAGGTGGTTGTTGCTGATGTTGTGTATCCGGCGGTACTGCTGGCTATGGTAGGTCTATAGCTCTCCTTCCGGCAATGGTGGCCGGTATCCAAAGCAGGTTGCGGGCCCTGACTCAGAGCCTGTGCAGGGTGGAGGC